>DF239609.1:3383-97345 GCA_000507305.1 Breviolum minutum Mf 1.05b.01 | reverse complement strand
ATTGGGGCAAGTGCAGGAGACGGAGGGGGAGGGGCAAAAAAAACAAAGTGGAATCCTCCGAGCAGTCTTTTCATACCAGAGTTGCCGTTCAGGACTTGCGTTACTCCCAGGTCTCCTGTAAGGAGACCTTCCAGTGTGGGCGATCGATAGAGCAGTTGGTGCATGACCTCTTGCATCGGAAAGTGAGCTTGCGTGCATCCTTTTTGACCCTGACAGTTTTTCAGACCATAGATGAAGAGACTAATGAGTCAATCCTCAGGTGCATCGACAACCGCCGCCTATGGGCATTGAAAGAGTACGCCAAAAGGTCTGGAAAAGACCCCCTGATGGTGAACGTCAGCCTATTCAGTCACAGTACTTTGAAGCAGGTCCAGCGCTTCATTCACAACTCTGACCCAACGGATGGAAAAGACGTGCTGTTAAGAAAGAACAAACAAAAGAAATGGAGCTATAGGCGTTAGGTTTTTTTTTTGCAGTTCTCGTGCCTTCAAAGAAGACCGCAAAGGAATTGTAGCAGTTCGTTTTTTTCTCGGTTTTTTCAGTTCACTTCGTGCCTTCCAAGAAGATCGCAAAGGAATTGTGGTAGTTACTGTAGGATTTTTGAGTTCACTTCATGCCTTGGCGAATGGAAGCATTCCCAGAAGGAATCAGAAAGACTTCATGAGAAAAAGGATGAAAAAGGGATAGACGGGAAAGAAAGGATTAAAAAGGGTTGATTGCCAAAGTAGTTTCACATTTTGCTCTTAGGGAAGGAATTGAAGGGATATATATATATATATATCCTAGCCTAGAAACATATTAATATTAAAATCATTGAATATAATCATATATTTCTTTCCATGGTATTCCTGGCTGGTGTAGGCTGTATATACATTTGAGATTATCTTAGGATATCATAAGTATTCCGATTCCATATTCCTAGGCATTCCATTATTCCTAGGTATAGCTACTCCATTTTACTCTTTTTTGCTCACGCTTTGGGTTGTTTTTCAATCTAGGCTTTATGTTTTTGGAGCCCCCTAGGCCCTAGGCCCTCTGTAGAATCAGGAAATACAAAGCCCTTTTTCTGAAAGAGGTTAAGCCATTGTCTGTCCATGTGTTCTTTGGGTAAAGAATTTTTTTTGCCCAGGCATATCAAGACATGAGATGGAATCTGGAATCATTCATTCTTGATGTTTGTATTTTTTGGGTGGGCATGGCGACTTCTCATTGCAGGTTGTTAGAAGATTAGCATTTAGACACTTGTTAGATCTTGTTAGGACGACCCAACACAAAGCCTCTCTTTCCATACTACAGCATTTTCACCGTTGCCCATCCATACATTACCGAGGTTGAGAAGTCATCGCTACATCTATGGTCTGGACACTCAAAAGCCAGTGGGAACTTGTCAGTCATTGAGTTGAAGGTTTGAAGGTTTCAATGTTTGACTTTTGTGAGAGGTTTCAATCAGAGACTGGACAAAAGGGACAAAGTTTGACATTTGGATTTCATATTTAACCAGAGTTTGAAACGACATGACATGTCCAGCAGAACTTCAAAGTTTGACTTTTGGATTTTCACTTCAACCAGAGTTTGGAACAATGAGACATTTCCAGCAGATCTTCAAAGTTAGATGTTAGACTTTTGGACATGAGTCATTTCAATCAGAACTTGGACTTGGGTGATGACATTATTTCACTCTTCCATTCTTGGAGCATTTGATGCGATAGGTAGGTATATCTACACCACGACTACCCTTTTTCCCTGATTTTTTTCAAAGACTTTTTGATGAGAATTTCATTTCAATCAAGAACTTGGACATTGGACAACATGACATATCAAAGTTTGCCTTTTGAAGGACATTTCAATCAGAGACTGGACAACATGACAGTGGCAACAGGTCTTCAAAGTTGGACTTTTGGACGTCATTTTCAATCAAAACTTGGACTTCGGTCGTCCGGAACACCCAACCTGTCCGAAAATGGGAAGCGGTATGAGTCGAGTGTGGATTGACTTCCTTTGAGATTGATTGAATTTTATTGATGGATGGGTCATTTTTTGTTTCTTCATGAAATTATGGTTCAAGTCATCTCGCTACTGAGCTTCCCTCCTGTTGTTATTTTTGCAAGTTTCAAACTGTTTAGACTTCTACTTCTCCAGCATGTCAGATTTGCGAGTGAGGCAAAACCATCTTTGCAGTTGGTGCAGCAACAGGTGATCCACAAGCCTCTAGCTGGTAGATCATCTGCTGTTGTGCCAATTGCAAAGCCGTTCAATGCCACCTTCAAAGCCTGGGCTCTCAGTGACCATGACAATGACAATCGCACAGACTTTTTGTAACTCGACTCATTGTCCACATTGTCACCTTGTTCTTCTTGTGAACCTGAAATTGAGTAGACTTCTACTTGTCCAGCAGCATGTAACATGTAACATGTATGTTAGATTTGCAAGTGAGGTGATACAACCCTTGCGTGGCTTTGCCGTTGTCACAGCGAAGGGGGTTTGATCAGATCATCTTCGCTGTGGAAACTGCAAAACATGCAAAGCCTGGGTTCTCAGTGACAATGACAAAGATTTTTTTCGTGACGATAGACAAGTGTTTTGTGCATGGCTGCATGGTAATGTTTGTTTGTATCTATCAGCAATTGCCAATTGTTCTTTGAAAGACACCAATTTCTTCTTGTGAACAGAAGCCTTGCCTGGCTTGTCAAACATGTCACATTTGGAAATGAGGTGAAACGGTGAAACCATCTTTGGACTTTGCAGTTGGCACCGCACCATTCTCAGGGACCATAACAGTGAGACAGTGAGACAGATCAATATAATTCATATGATTTGTATGTCATGTGATTTGATATGACTGGTAACGGTATGATATACCAATTAAATCAATTATATTATTATATATCAAAAAAAAAGGTAATATATATATATAGCTAGCTATGATTGTAGTGATATCATCCCATCCTTGGGAATTTTGAGTTTCCCATGTTGTTACATTTCTGCAATGCACCTGAAAACTGCAGCTTCCTCCCTTGAGGACGTGAATCATGTCACCTGCGATGCGGTGGTTTTCAATGCTGCGATGAGTGCCTGTGAACGTGGCACAATGTGGCAGGCCACCAAATCTGTGAGAGCGAAATGAAAACCGACCGGTGCCATGGCGTGACAGTGTGACTTTACTAATTCAGATACATTGCCTAAAAATGATGTTGCAAGAGCCAACAAAGACACCCAAGATGGCAAAGGATGGCAGAGCTTTGTTGCTCGAACAACATGATCCAACAGAGCAACATGACATGCATGAAGTTGCTCTCGATATCTCGTGATGTTTCACACAGAGGGTCAGACAAAGTGTACGGTGAAAACTGCTTCGCCGGCGTGACTGCCCACAGGTGTCCCTGGCCTTGCTTGAGAGGATGAGTGAGAAGGCTATTCCAAAGGCAAGACCGGCATTGCCCTCAAAAAGACATGACAAGTTGCAGAGTTGTACACTTATACATCGATCATGCAGATTCATTCCTTCAGTTTGCATGGGATCTCTGTTGATAAAGTCTATGGGGCTGGGCATCTTTCAGCTGCCAGTTTTTCAATTGCCATCTTTCCAGGATGTGGTGAGCTATAGTGCCGTTTTAACGGCCTTGGAAAGATCTGAAGCTTGGGAAGCCGCTGTACAGCTACTGGAGGCTTTGCGTTTCGTTTTTTGGGTCAGTGAGTCAGTGACGTTACAGACGTCCGTGTCCTTTTTTAGGAGCATGGAAACACATCTATCTGCAAGTAGGTTGAATGTTTCAGAATCGCCATTTTAGGCCGAAAAAAAATTGTCACTAATGGTCTGAAGGTCATGAGGCGCCAACGCATGCCAAACGTGATTAGTGACTTGGCTATGAAAGAGGGTCAACCGAAAGGAAATTCTTGTGGCAACAACTCTTAGGGCATGTATTGGTTTAAAGTTTGAAGGGGCATTTTACTAAAACTAGCGACCTTGGGAGTTGCACTGAATCTTCCTTTCACCTGGTTGAAAACATCTCAATTTTTTGAGGCTATGGAGCGGCCATGAGCGCTTGTGCTAAAGGGCAACAGTGGGCAATGGCACTTGGCATGTTAGCGGAGCTGCAAGAACTTGGACTTCAACTTGGAGCAGTTTCTTAGAGACATTTTGATGCCACCTCATATTGAAATTTGAGGATAAATCTTTCACTTGTTTGGTTCTGGGGGCATTCTCCTAAAACAGATTAAAACAGGTTCGTCCCAGACCCCACAAAGCAGTTTGATTTTGGACTCATTGTCCACATTGTCACCTTGTTCTTCTTGTGAACCTGAAATTGAGTAGACTTCTACTTGTCCAGCAGCATGTAGCATGTATGTCAGATTTGCAAGTGAGGTGATGCAACCCTTGCGTGGCTTTGCCGTTGTCACAGCGAAGGGGGTTTGATCAGATCATCTTCGCTGTGGAAACTGAAAACCATGCAAAGCCTGGGTTCTCAGTGACAATGACAAAGACTTTTTGGTGACAATTGACAGTTGTTTTGCGCATGGCTGCATGGTATGTAGTATGTTTTTCTGTATCTATTATCTATCAGTAAGTGTTCTTTGAAAGATGCCAGATTCTTCTTGTGAACAGAAACCTTGTCCAAGAGCCAGGTTCTTGTTAAGTTAGTTGTCTGGTTCAGTGAACTGCTTCAGGTTTCATCAATTTGACCCTCCTGACTCCTGACTCCGTACTTACTCCTTGAGTGGGCTGAGAACTACAGCCAAGCACTCAGTGAGGGCTGCTTCATGAAATTCAATGAGATCCTCAAGTCATTTGCACCTATTGATGCAGTTGAAGCTCAAGTTATGCGGTGCAGTTGCTGTTGTGGCATTTCGTCCTTTTTCATTTCCAATCGTTCTGCCATGCTTCGTGGTACCATGGATGTCGGCTCATCTTCTACTGGTGATGTGGGCTCATCTTCCACTGGCGATGTGGGCTTATCTTCTGCCATCATTGATGTGGGGGCTGACCACCCTATGCCACCACATGTGGCGAAGCTTCGGTTGAATGAGTCAAAACTGTGTCCAAGTAAGACAAACTTCAATATTCAAAGTTTTTTTGGTGAGACTTTTCCTATGCTGTCTCTTGATATTGTTATTCCATTATGTTCCTTCCATTGGTTCACTAAGGATGGATGGTGGGGTGAAGATTTTGCTGCCAGACCTCGAGGCCCACCCCGGGGTCAAGCTGGCCCGAGACCAGATGTTGGCTTGGGCGAGAGAGATGGTGTCCAAGCACCTCAAGGATTTCCATCTCAAGAACGTGAATGAAAAGAAGCAGATGATCTACGAGCTTCAACAGGCGGCCTCACATTGACATTAGGGCTTTAGATTTCAGATTTGGATGATTGTGACATGACATGACCTTCATGTTTTTCAAACATATCATATCATATCATAGTGAAACATATTGAACATCCTAACATACCTACCTTACCTTTGTGGTTTCCACATCGCAGTGGCCCTTGGTGAAGGCTGACTGGCCTGGTTGCACGCTGAAGATTGAAGAGGAGCTCTACAAAGTCATCATCTCGCTCAATGCGGATCAAGGAGACAATATCTTTGTGTGGGATGGTGACTTGGTAAAACCAGTGACCAGTATCAGGAAGCTATAGGTATCAGTAACAGCATTAGTACATGAGTAGTAGTAATGAATATCAACTGAATAACTGAATAATTGTCATAGTCTTTATCTGAGTAGGGGCAAGTGGCAGAATAAATATACTTGCAAAGATTTTTTTTATCCAATATTATGATATATCCTTAGTCAACCAGTCAGTCATTTGCAGTTACGTTGCATTTTGCTGAAAATTGTCTCATGACATATGACCAGGACTGACAGAGTAGGTGTCCTTAGAAAGTTCAAAAAGATAAACAATTTGTAAAAGCCTTGGAAGGTTTTGGCACTGGTCCCTGAGTGTTTTTACAAAAGGAGAAGACAATGATGAGGATGATGATGGTGATGACAACCAATTTGCTGATGATGCATTCAATATTGCATTCTGCAAGCATTTAATTACTGCATCACTGTTGGTTCCAAGGCGATTGGTCAAATGGTCAGATCCTCTTCAAGTACTCTGGCCTATTTTTGATGCCTGTGCTCTCCATCAAGTGTGTACAGGCGCAATGAAAAGATCCTTTGTTTGGATCGGAGTTGCGTTTTTTGAAAGCTCAAGCTTTTCAGTGACCATGGCATAATTGGATTGGAGGATGGTGAACTCCAGGCTTCTCTTCAGTTTTCAGATAATATAATATAACATTATGATACATATAATATAATATAATTTAATTTAATATAATATGATATGAGAAGTATATAACTTTCAAAGTGTGTTCGCTGTTTGGACTATACTCCAGTTCATTGATTGCTTGTGCCCACTGACGCAAGAGCTACAAAGTCAGAACCAACCCGGCTCTCGGGTGAAAAAAGGTATCTGTGCGGCTGCCACTTTTCAACTGGAGGGTATTGTTTATCCATTGTCCATTCTGGTGACCATTTGAGTGTCCATTTTTCAGGACCTGGATTGAGATATGGTTTGGGCACATCACATGTTAGCACTAAATCCAAAATGCCATATACCAAACCAATCTATCCCTGAGCTTGTAGACAACTCATGACTCATGGCCTCTCTTTCCATACTACAGCATTTTCACCGTTGCCCATCCATACATTACCGAGGTTGAGAAGTCATCGCTACATCTATGGTCTGGACACTCAAAAGCCAGTGGGAACTTGTCGGTTATTGAGTTGAAGGTTTGAAGGTTTCAATGTTTGACTTTTGTGAGAGGTTTCAATCAGAGACTGGACAAAAGGGACAAAGTTTGACATTTGAATTTCATATTTAACCAGAGTTTGAAACGACATGACATGTCCAGCAGAACTTCAAAGTTTGACTTTTGCAAAGAAAGTGATTTAGTTGTTCATTCATTCAGGATCTATCCAATACTCAGTCTAGAACTATCAAGTGTTGGATGGTTTGCTCAGCCGCCTGAGGTGGCATTATTGCTTGGCCCTTTGCATTGGAAGGCTCCACATTGGTCTGTGTTGGGGATGGTCATGGAAATGCTTAGTGAGTCTATTGTATGTGCTTGTCAATACTGTCATTTTGGAGTTGTGAGGAAGGTAGACTATCACTACTACATACCGACCTGTTAACTATACTATGATTTTGAATTATGACTGACTATGAGGCCATGACTATTAGTGACTGATTCAAATTTGGACTGATGATTTACTGATGCTTCAGTAAACAGAAACCAGTATACTGTGTACTGTGCTAGTTTGCAGGCAGTGGCAGTGGCATACATTTACATACAGCATTAGATGTCCTTTAAGCCATTGTAACCAGTGACAGACCTGGCCTCATTTTTCTACAGCTTTGTTGGATCATGCAGGTCCCTGGTCATGCTGAGCAGTTCGTTCCATTCAATTCACCAGTTGTCGTGGGCTCCGAAATTTACTCGAAGATGTTTCTGATGATAGACCGCCAAAAAACAATTGCAGTGAAAGCTGTCCTTGAGTGGTGCGTCATCTATGACCCTGGGGTTTGCGATTCTGAAATTGTCAATTCATCGAATTTTCAGAGTTTTTGGACCTTGAACTGGTCATCTCATTGATGTTTTGGAAACTTCACAGCGTATCCTTGTGAGTGGCTAGCTAGTGTTTTCAGGGCCACTTCAAGATGTGCTTTCTTTGCAGCAAAACAAATTCATCAACCGTGGCCATGATATCGTGGAAACATTGCCAGTCTGGGGCACACCTGACAGGATAGGATACTGTGAAAAACGGCGTGATATGATACAGCATATAGCATATAGTTTTTTTCAATACAACTATATACAGTACATCGTATTTGATCTGCATGAATTGAAGTCAGGAAGCTGTTGAAGAATCCTTGCCACCCATGTGCTTTCTAGCCATTTCTTTTCATATCAAGCCGAACTTCAGTTTTGTTCGGAATTGTTTTGAGATCACGAAATGCCCAGCACTGTGTCATCTTCGTCTGATGGTTCCATTGACATCGAGGAGCAGGAGATCATCACAAGTCTACTTGACATGGAGGTGTGGCTTGGATACATTTGGATCACTGGATCATGTATGCTGCTGCAGCATGGATTTTTTTCATGTTTGCCAGAGGGGCACAAACACCAGGCTTGTGAGTATTTGGGTTTTGGACACCATAGACTATGGACTATAGATTATAGTCTAACATGTAGTAGTCAGTCATGCTGCATCTTTGGTTTTCGTGTCTGTCTTGACATGTGACATGATTTGTGATATTTGATAGCTTGACTGATCACTGATAGATGATATATAAAGGTAATGTAAATGTATGTAACATTTGTTATGACTCTGAGATATGGCCTGGCTCAGTATTGGTGTGATCTGATCTGATCTGATATGTTTCAATGATGCTTGGGGAAGTCCATCATTGAACTTCAGAAGCTGGGTTTTAATCCAGTAGTCAGTAGTCAAATTGTTGAGCTCAGGAATGGTTCTCCTCCACCAACTCCTGCTTTTGCACGCCCTGCATACCTGGACTGGGCTGACCGGGTCCATGGTCTCCTTTGTATGCCTGATCACATCACACGACGGAACCTTACTTTGAATCATGGGGTGCTCAGGGAGGTCATTTGCAGGTAGGTTTCAATGGATTTGATTTCAAAAGGGGTAGTGGCAAGGTTTGGGCTACTTGTATGTATGTCCAAATTTTTAGGCCTTTAAAGAAGATTACAGTAGCATGGAATGACTCTGGCAAAACTAGGAGTCTACAGTCACATGATATGATGGCAAAAAGTAAAAACAGAATTGTGAATCATCATAAAGTTGTATTTATAATTATAATTATTATAATTTTATATTATATATATTATATATTGTATATTCACATAAGAATCAAATACAATATAGATAGATACCATTAGATACCTCATTATCATGTTTGTTTGTTGCGTGTTCTGCAAAGCTTTTCAGCCCAATGGTTTCATTATCTTGTGAGGTATACTGTGGTTGAAGGATGTGCTGGGGCAGGCACAGCTTCATACTGCCTGCAACTTGGTTTTGCAAGATTAGTCATGGGTTGTATTGAAGGCTGCCTTCAATGGAATTTCAATGGGTGCATGCAACTTCAGCAATTACATCCCCCAGCATGACAGACTTCATGGTGCCAAGCCATGGTTGAGCCATTTGTCCCACATTAGCATATCATTTATTGTGATGAGGCAAACTATGTCTGACCTGCTGGGCTTCCATTTCCGCATTGTGTCTATGTCAGAGCGGTGCCCTATGAAGAGACGATGGCTGCAGTGTCATTTTCACCAGCACAGTGTCTTGGTGTGAAGTTTTCTAAAGCCCACTGTATTTGACTAAGACTATATAATATACTACTTGTACTTAGATACTACTTACCTGTCTTTGGCACCAACTCCACCACATATCCAATCCCAAAGTGATCCACCAATGTACTGCCAATGATTCCTGGTAAGATTGCCCCAGTCCGTGCCATGACCACCCATGCTATCATTTGATGCTCTAAGTTGATCACATGTTCAAAGAGATGGTCCATGGAACAGAAGGTGGTCACTGCATGAGGCATGCAGACATGTGTCTCCCTGGTGACTCAGAGGACCAATGTAGATATCAAAATGTGAAATAGAGGGAGAGAGAGAAAGAGAGAGATGAATTCAAAGCCTTGAGATCAATTTGGAGAAAGACATTTTGCTTTTGGTTGGACCATGCCACATGGAGAATCGTTTCATTGATTATTGATTAGTGAAAAAATGTGCAGGATTTCTTTATCTGGGGGCCACCATGCCTGCCATACACATGCCTCAACAGCCGTCGAAAAGATGCTTCATACAACCCTGTGGCAACTGCAAATGCAAAGCCTTTCCTGCTTGGTGTGGAACACATTCGTGGCTTGCTTCCATTCTTTGAGCAGTTGGACGGTGGCCTTTGTTTTGGTTGGTTTGATTTGCACAGGGAGCCATACTCAATGACATGACAATGAGTCAGTGATGCTTTTGAATGCTCAGGCCATCATGCCATAATGTGAGGCCATTCTTTTCTTGCAAGTGATTGAAATGATAATGAGCAATGCAATAGTACAAAGATTCCCTTTGAACCTTTTTGTGACATTGACTATTGGTGACAGTCTGCAAGTCTTTGCACTTTATGACTTTTTGGACTTTATGATTTTATGTCTTTGACTCTCATGATTTGAATTGAGTCTTTGGATGATGCACACTGACTAGTGAAACCATTTGCAATGTTTACTATATATATATATTTATATTATCATCGTCTAGTTTGGTTTGGTGGCACCATAATCCAAAGCAAACTTTTTTCACCCTCTTATTATTTTCTAAGGACAGAACCGTCCCTCAGTTTACATCATGGAGGAGGTGGGCTTTATTCTTTGCCTGGTTCCATGGATATGATATCAGGGCTTGAGATGATGATCCAATCAACTAGGTAAACCTGGAAAACTCATGATGTTTTGATTTCAACATGAGTCATGAGTGACGTGGTTTGGGTTGGAACCAGTGCAAGCTTGTTGCAGGTGATGGGCATCTATCATGCCTTTCCAGAGTTCACAGATTTCAAGGCCATGGGCAGTTTGAAAGGATTCACATTTTGTTTCAACAAAGGTAAAAAAGGTGATAACATGCATTGTGTACCTGAAAAATCATCTTCTCATGTAGTGTCAGTTTCTCCAGCATCGCCACATTGCACTTTTCAACCTTTGAGGGTGTTGGATATTGGATGAGCCTCTTTTCATTGAATTCCAAATTTCATTATACAATGTAGCTGACAGGGTGGCATGCATGGCCATAAAGCTCTCAAATCAGTGAATCTGAGGACAGTAGAGGGTTGATAAACAAACCCCCAATTAGAGACTCCTTTTTGTCAGGGGTTTGGATTTTTGTATTTAGAGCCTCCCATTTTGAAATTGGAATCTGGTATTGACACACCACATGACAACATTTGTCAAAGAATGCTACTGTAAAACAAAAACCGCATTTCCTTTGCCTGCCATGTGGCGATTACTGACTGGCAAGCCAGAAGTTGAGGGAGGAGATAATGCAGGTCCAAGCACTTCAAAATCTCGTGGAACATATGCAGAACGAAGGGTCCGCACTGAGAAATCGCGGATGCAGAAGATGTTCAATGTGCAGAAACGTAAACTTGAGCAAAAACTTGAATCTGATTTTGCTGAAGGTTCTCATGTGAGAATGTCTACCGGTCATGATGAGGCCACAAGACAAAAGTACAGTGCCCACTTGCAGCATTGGTTCTTCACAAGGGCTTTCTTTGCAGCAGCTTCAAGTGAAAAGTACCAGGATTTCAAAGCGTTTCAACGTGACAGGGCCAGATCCATATATTCTTTGTGTTTGGCCTTGGTGACCCTTCTTCACAGAATCCTTGGCATGGGTCATGAGGACATTTTCCATACAGTGAACATTCATATTGTGGATGACACATCAACAAGGCTACGGGGCCCAAGCAGCACTGATCCAACAACCATCTACACCATCATGAACACAGTTCAGAGTGTGCACGTTCGGAGTTCACCAGACATCAAAGATTCGGCGATGTGCATGAGTTTTCGGGTGCCGACACCCTTGATTTGTTTGGACAATGCAGATGCAAAAACAATATATGAGGCGTTCATTGCTTGTGCGCTGGTGACTTCAAAGGGAATCGGTAAAATGTGGAATCGATTTGGGCTTCAGGAAACAATACGCTCCAGATTTAGGACCTTTGTGTTCATAGGAGATGCTCTCAAGGCAAACGATGCCGCATTCAAGGAAGAAGTTCGAGCATTACTACAGAGTTCTGACAATTCGCATCTGGCCATGCGCCTCAGATGCTTGGTGCATCAATTGGCCTTAGTGAGAAAACCTGTGGTACTCTTTGTCCCCAGGCTTTGGTCAACAATTGTGCGACTAGCACACCTTTTTGAGAACCTCACTTTCAGAAAAGCATTTGCACGGTCACTTGCAATGGTGATCTCAAGCTCATTCACTTGCTTGCAAGTGCATGAGCTTCCTGATGGTTTCTCACGCTGGCAATCTTCATCCACGTTCTTGCGAAAGAATTTCCGATTCAAAGCCAAGACTCGCTCCACCACTTTCAACAAAATACTGGATTTTTTAAATGGCAATTTGGAAGCAGATTCAATTATACATTACTGTGTTGCAGACTTTCAGCATGGCCATGGATTTTGCTGTGAAAGCCCACATGAGGCTCTTACCAAATGTTTGCAACTTGTGGTTCCTTTCTTTGCTCGTGGCTTCCCAACGCCTCTACTCTACCGTTTCAAGCACTATGATGAAGCTGTGTCATTCATCACAGCTGGAACATGCATTCATCAACTCTTGATCAGGGCACTTGGAAGCATGGGTTTGGATAAGGCAATGGATTCACAACAACAAGGGTTCATTGACAAGCTTCTTGGTGATTTTGATTTGCAAAGCGAAGGGATTGATGATACAGATGCAGTGCGTTTCATGGATAATGATGTGGATCTGGATTCCTTCCAGGCACAGATCGCCAAACGAAAACAACTTGTTCATCAGGAGATTACAAAACCTGACTTCAAGGAGTCAGCCCTCTTAGTGGATTTCGTGATCAAACCCATAGATGGTATGATCAATCGCTTGTTTAAGAGAAATGCAAGACTTGCTAAACTGACAATCTTGGAGACAAATTACGATGGCTGGGAAGAGGATGCTCAAAAGAGCCGTCACCTTTTTCTTGATGTAGTGTCTGGCAAGTTTGGATGGGGCTGTATTGATGAATACATGCAGTTGATCAGCAGTGGCCTAGAGCCTTTAGCCTTGATGGGTGTGGAGGATCGCAAGCACTTCAAAACTTTGTTCATCATGAGTATTCAACTCATATCAGATGTTTGGCGACGATTTGTGCATGAGCATTGTGGGTGGCAATTCAAAGTGTTTGAGATGGTGGGCACCGACCTTTGCACTTTTGTGAAGTTGTGGGACAATTTTGTGACTGCGCATGAAACATGCCCAAAGTGTTTTGATCCATGCTTCTCTGCCAGGCTTCTTAAAATCTCACAGTGTGGGAAACTGGCTGGGACGACTCCTGATGTTCAAAGGGAAGTCCATAAAACAGTTTTGCCAATCTTGGAGGACTGTTGCACCTTTGCAGCCTTGTCTTCAGAGCCTGTTGAGATCAAGAATGGACAGGTCCAAAATGTTGCTTCTCGACGGGGAAACATGGCAGTGAAAGCTCCAGTTGCAGCGAAAGAGAGCTCATTCTTGCAGGCTGTCATTCGTGACCATGAGTTGGCCAGACATTGGGTAGAGGAACAAACATTGCCATCAAAAATGGTAGTGAGTGGCATTTTGAAAAAGGCTGGCACACACAGTTCGAATCAGTATTCAAAGCCGACAGCTCCTTGGTGGTTTCAATTAAGCAAGGACACAAATACACTTTGCTTGCTTGAATCAAACGTGATTTGCAGTTGTTTGCAGTTTATAAATTAATCAAGTGTCAAAACATGCCATCCACTGCCCATAAACATGTTTTGCAGATGCAAGGCGAACTTCCACATCCAGGTCCAAGTGTATCAATTGGCAATATGTGTCAAACATTGTATCAATGTCAACATCATGTAGTTTTCCCAAAGATTATAAGATGTTCTAAATATGTGATGATCCTGCCTCGATATGAGATAATAGAATGTAAATGTAACATGTAATATATTATTGATACCATGTAATATAACGTAATGTAATGTAGCACAAGATTTTGCAACTTAGTGTGATATTTAAATAAATAGGAATTTTATATTTTTTTTATAATACAAAAGATGTCAATATATTATTTATGATTTTGTGTTTTCATATACATCAAATATACAGTTAGATTAATACATAATCAGACATTACATATTTCCACCATGTCACTGCACTTACTATTTACTATTGGGGTAGGCAAATGTTCCAANGTAACATGTAATATATTATTGATACCCATGTAATATAACGTAATGTAATGTAGCACAAGATTTTGCAACTTAGTGTGATATTTAAATAAATAGGAATTTTATATTTTTTTATAATACAAAAGATGTCAATATATTATTTATGATTTTGTGTTTTCATATACATCAAATATACAGTTAGATTAATACATAATCAGACATTACATATTTCCACCATGTCACTGCACTTACTATTTACTATTGGGGTAGGCAAATGTTCCAAGGTAGTTACAGAAAACAGAATTCTTAAACCCAAAGGACCAGTCACACTTTCATGTTGAATTCCCATGCCAAGGTATGTGGCCCGAAGTTTGAAAGCAGTCAGCACAAGCACATGAGGATAGCAAAAGCAACTTCTTCCAGTGCCAGGTTACGAAACCTGAGTGGTTGGAACATTTTTCAACGTGAGAGGTTAAGCCAGATGGGGGGCCTTGATCCAAACCAATACACGGTTGCTGTGAATGAACTCTCCACTGAGTGGGCATCTCTCAGTGCAGAGGAGCAAGAAGCTTTCCAGGTTCAAGCTGCATATGAGCAGCAACTTCGGGAGGCTGCAGTTCATGAGCCTTTGCCAGCAAAAGGGGTTGAGGCTTCAGATCTGGATTTGAAGTCAAAACTTGGGTCAAAAGCTCTCAAGAAACTTTCGATTGCCCGGCTGCAGAACAACTTTGACCTTGCAATCAAGCATAAGTTGTGGGAGTCACCCACTCAGCTTGGTGAGTGTTTCTTGGCTTGGCTACCAACAATTTTTGTGCCACTTGCCACATGTTTTTGTAAGACTAGAATCATGAATTTTAAATGCTAATAGACTACTTTAGTGATAAGCATGCAGCATGACTACAGAACAATAGACAGCAGACTAATAGACTATTGAGCAGACATGGTATTAACTGTTTATGTAGCTATGTTTTTAAGTACAAAAAGTTAATACAAATACTAATGCCAATGGCTTACTTGGAGTCATTGGGGCTCATGCTGATTGCATTCTTTGTTCTGCATTTTAAGGGCACCAAATCTGATGAGACAATGGGACAGTACATATCCAAATCCAGCTTTGGTATTGGAATGGTTTCAGCTATTATCACCCATCATTTTCATCCACCAGTCAAAATCCAAGGTGCTGGGGGTTTGAAAGAGGCATCCATTCAAACTGAATGTGGCATCCAAGAAGTTGAGAATTTTGTACAGAAGCAATTTCATTCCACAGTGGAGGCAGCACTGCATGCCAATGTTATGACAGCGCATCAAGGAGAAGACCAGTCAGAATCGGATGAGGCAGTGCAAGTTGAGATATGGAAGACTTGTCATTCCGAGTTTGGAGGCCTGTGCCAGAATATTCCCCACAGATCTTTGATTTGCAAGCTTGTCAAATTGTTCAGCCGGTGTGATTTGAAGGCTGGGCGTTTGTTTTTCATGACAACAAGTTCAGGCTCATTCCTTGGGTTTCTTGGTGTTTGCTTGCAAAGACCACATTTGCAAACATTTGTGAAGGTGGAGCTTGATGCTACTGTGGATCAGGTGTCCATTGCTACAGCTTCAGATGGCCATCCAATCATTCTGACAAGTCACCAAGTTTTTCAACAATTGGTGACAGATCCAAGAGAAGTCATCAGTGTCCAGGTTTGGGAGTATGAAGTATTTCAACGTGGTGCTGGCGTAATGATTCAGGTGTCAGATCCACTCTTGGAATCAGGAACGCCACAATATACTTTGGATCCAGCTGCAAAAGTGGAAGCCAAGAGACCCAAAAGAAGACTGATGTTCGGCTTGAAGATCCGGAGTCGGAAGAAGAAAAGCAAGAGGAAAGTTTCAATGTCCAAGAAAGTCAAGAAGAAGCGAAAGAACAGGGGCACTCATCGTGAAAATGCCATTGACAAGGATGATGCCAAAACAAACAGCAGCTCTTCTTCATCAGAATCTGGTGTAGATGACAATGGTTTGCAGCTTCCAGAATCAGAGCTTTATCAGCCTATGTCCTCTGAAGCTGCAGCTGAAGAGGCAGAGGCCACAGAAATCGTTCTGGAGCATGAAGCATTTGTTGCTGACAATCTACCTTCGTCCAGTGGCACAAGAAAAAATGCCAATGGCAATGGACCTGGTCCTGGAAAGTCTTTCTTCTCAAAGGTCAAGGGGATTGACAGTGTGGCCATCGCTGTAAGTGCAAGGAGCAAGTGCTACTTCTGTGACAATCGCATTGACAAAGGAACTGTCCGTTTTTGCTTCTATCATAATGAACTCCGACCCAGTGTCTGGGTCCATCCATCTTGTATCCCTCATTTGCTGAAGAGGGAGGGACTGCTTGCACATGGTGTTGTGCAGTTGGAGAGTCTCCAATCAGAGGGACAAGCCACAAGTATTGTTTTGAAGACAGTGAGAGAAGTGTTGGCCAAAGTGCGCACATTTAGTGCTTGATGTGAAAAATGGAAAAAAGGTCCTGGTAGTGTTTTGGGCCTGTGGCCTTGGTGACCCATTTCCAACATGTACCATCAGACAGGAAGGTGCCAATGATGATGAACCAGCCACTGTTACGCTAGCCAGTTGTGTTCCATTTTTTGTCAGAACCATGTGGATTTGATTATCTTGCAATGTTGCAGATTTTCTCCCTCACCCAAAGCAAGATTGTTGCAGATTTTCTCCCAAACCCAAAGCAAGATCACCCTGTGCAGACACCTGCTGACTGGATGAAGTTCAATCTGCAGTCAATTGATGGCTACAGCTTCGTGGAGGTGTTTGCAAAGTGCCTTGGCTATCCTGTTTTGGCTTTGGGGTGAACACTTAGTGACGCAAAGCTTTACTCCCTTTTGTTTGCATTTTATATAATATCAATATAGATAGTATGATATGTATATATATATATGTGATGTTTAATTAGTTCAATATATATATACAGTATACATGATGAATTATATTTGTTTTTAATATGTATATGATGTATGATATATATATATATGTGAAATGTAACATGTATATGGTATTTACATCTATTTGTTACATGCAAACATAATATATGTAAATGAATATATATATATATATGTATGTATCATGTGTATTTAGATACATCATATTTTATTTTTATTTCTATATACACAAGTCTATCCACTAAATTCAATGGAAGTGAAACCATTGACTGGTGCATGGACAATTTGAAGGGACATGGAAAGCTAAATGGAAACAATGCAGATTGTAAAGACAAATTTACTCCAAGAAGTGTTCTTCAGTTACTCCAGTATTAATACAGTATCATAAGATCTTCAGGTTTGTTTTTGAAAAGAGACACTGGTACAATATAGTGTGATGCTATGTACAGGATTTTGTTGATGTGGCCTCATATAAAAATGTCCAGTGACATAAAATGTTGATGCCAGTTAATCCTGATCATGTGTACTAGTTGGATGCTATGATCAAGTCCTGTACTGTTGGATGCTTGTTTCCTTTCCCGCTCACTGAGTTCCCATGATTTTGGGCTTCCACAGACACGTCAACGGGTCTACTTCATTGGGGTGAAGAAGGAGCTGGCGTGTGAGGAGAAGTTGCGAAGTGTGTTTGGCGGTACCCTCCAGAAGGTCGTCCAGCACTTCACCAAAGGCAACATCTCGGAAGCTAGACGTTACACACAAGACGTGTGCGAAACGTTGCAATGGCAGCCTGTCAAGCCGCCAGCTTCTGAGGACAAGTCTTTTGCAAAAGTTTCCATCGAGGGTTGCCTTGGACTGTCTCATTCTGGCCTTAAGACTAAAGTTAAAAGGTAGGACTATTCCTAAAAATCTCAGGACTATTCCTAAAATTTTCAGGACTATTCTTAAAAATTTCAAGACAATGCCATCCTCAAAAATCAGCAATGGTTTTGACAATTTCCAATGGGCCATTTGGCAATTCCTGTTTCCTGCTAGCTTTGGAGGATGGCACCCGCCTAGATCGTGTTGTGGCTTTGGCAAAGAGCATGAAGAAGCATTTGAAGTTGGGAAAGCCAGGCCATCCCCAAATCTATACTCAAATCAATGACCTTCAGATCTGCTTGAATTCCAGAGAGAAGGAGGCATTGAATTTGAACTATGGATCACTACAAGCTGCTTGGCTTTGTCTTCCAGGGAGTTCAGGCCATGTTTTCATATTTGAGTTTCCTTCTTTGTTCTTGTGTTTGTCCTCTTGTTTTACCTGTACCTGTAACTTAGTAACTTTTCACTTTTAACTTATATGAACTTATAACTTATATGACTTATATGTTTTATTTTTAGTATTTAATGTTTAAGTATTATTTAACTACTATAGACTATATAGACTATAGCCATATGGTATCTTAGAAACCGCTCTAAACCGTTTAGGGCTATTTCTTTTACATGTTTTTGGAATAGCTCTGAACCGCTCTAAACCGTTTAGTTCTATTTCAAGAATGAACCATATGCTACCAATGGGTGGTCAAAATATGAAACCGCTCTAAACCGCTCTAAACCGCTCTGGACTATATCACTAAAAATCATGACATCCTGTTGAAATAGAACTAAACCGCTCTAAACCGTTCAGGGCTATTTCATACCTGTTGTTTTCAAATAGCTCGCAACCGTTTAGAGCCGTTTCATACATGTCACATATCACTTCACATAATAATAATATCACAATAATATCATATGATTCTTTATTTAATTATTTATTTACTTGTTAAATTTTATATTTGTAGTTGTTATAAACTTATACATATATATATAGATATAAATATATGATATTATATATGTCTTTTACTATGAAACAAATCATTTTTATTATTATATATGGTTTTAAATTTATGTCAGCATTCAGCATTCATATACATCATATGAAACATATATCATATATCTTATCTTGTGTATTAATTTGTCAAATCATTACTATATATTGTCATGATTGGAATATTCATCATTTAAATTGTCTAACCACATCAGGGTTTTCATTAAAACGCTATCATCATGTTTCTGGTAGGTTGATGTTTATTACAGGGGTCAAACAAGAGTTCACTGTACATCATTTCAATTATGATAGATGAATTGCAAGTATACAGTATACAGTATACAGTTTCATTGGTCTATTTTCTCGATTGTCATTCTGTCAACCTGACATAAATTGCTAGTGCTTGTTTTTCAATACCTGTTTCTTCATAAGATTTTCAGGTAGCACATATATGAAGTGTGTGCAGGGAACAATGGAACAGACTCTGAGTTCACTTCACTGAACATTGTTCAGATTGAGCCACATCAAATACATTAGACATTTGAACATGTTGCCATTTTCACTAGCACATCGCAGAAGTTCCTGATCATTCCAAGGGCTAGGCTATATCATATATCATGATATATAATATCATGATCTTATGATTTAATAATGGTTGTTTTGAAAAGATTCTTCACACTTTGAAGTGTTGTGAGTGGACACTGCTTGGCATTTTGATTTACCATGCCCAGGTTTCTGGTCATGGTCCAGTTGAACACCGCCAGTGCTTCACTGATTTGGCACGTGGGCAGCTGAGTTGGGATGATTTTTTGAATGATGAATGAATGACCAATTGATTTCCAGTGACTCCTGAAGGTTTGAAGTGAAATTCTCAAGAACAAACACTGATCATGTGAAAGCAACATGGTCAAAGTGTGATATCATGGAACTAAGTGAGGTTCTTTTGGAAGGAAGGCCATTTACACTGGAGGCTACATCAGTGCAGTAACAACCAATGTGAAGATCTTTGATTTTGAGAAGAAGGACTTGCTCACTGGACAGGAGAGCCATGGGCAACTCTGAGCCCACCCATCATCATTTTGATTTTAAACAATGTACCATGACAGCCACAGACCATAGTGTTTCATGTTGGAGTCCATCAACACATTGGTCAAGTTTGATTTAAACCACACTGCGTAGCCTTAGCAAATATAATATCAATATCAATGATATCAATCTTGATTCAAGGATGTTTGATCACACTAGTTGTGGAAGCAAGGACTTGTTGACCATTCAGGGCTTTGACATTGGTAAGCTGGAACTTGGCGAGCTGTCACTGACCTATAAAGAGCTGAACCGCATTGCAGGTAGGGGGGTGGTGGGGGCATGCTGCATGATTGCTTGAACTGCCTGATTCCAAACAATTATATAAAAGGAATTTGAATTTGCATTTTTCTGTTGAAGTGTTACTTTTTGTTTCAGCATTTGGCAAGTGCATGTTGAAGCCTTTTTGCAATTCACAGGTGATGCAATGTCACCTCCCGTCCTGGGAACATTGATGATGCTTTGCATGGCATACATTTTGCCTTCTGGTGATGGAAAGCAGTCTCCTTTCGTTATGGTTTCTTCGGACAATGACAATGCCCCTTCTCCCAAGGATGCAGTGGACTTGGACCTTACTTTATCAGACTCTGACAGTGATAGTGAGACTGTTGTTCTTGAGGAGGAATTACCTCATGTTGAAATGTCAGCGTGGCTTCCAGGTAAAAATCAAGGACTGATCAGTATCAGCAACTACATGGATAGCCCGGTCTTAAAACTTGTACCATGCCACCACTGCAAAGTCAAGTTTGGGCCTGAAGACATCATCTACTCTTGGAGGTGCCAACATGTGAGTGTCATCCACTACTTGCATGAGTCGTGTCTTTTGGTCCACTCAGAGGAGGACCGTGCTCACTCTTTGACCCTCACCAATGTCAGGGGCCTGTTGAAGGAATGCCAGCCAGAGTTCCTCCCTTTGATTGAATCACTGTATCGTGTTGAAGATGACTTGGTGCGAATTGCTGTGTGGGACATTGACGAAGAGGGTGTCGAGGGCTGTTGCCGCCCACAGAAGCTGAGGCGTTGTTGATTCTCATGGCAGTAGGCCAGCAGGAATTTTGAAATTTTGAGTGTGCAGCACAGCTAGATATTAGAAATGAAAGAAATGTCACATGCCAAGATCACATGTGAAGTGTGATGCGCTTGTGCTTTTTCAGTGTCTGAAAAATTTAGAAAGCAACAGCAAAAGTTACAACAAACAGAAATGAACTGGGACAGCCTGACAAGGAATTTGTTGAAGGATCAGGATGACCTTTTTTTTTGCAACAAATTGCACAAGTGAAAGCGGGGAGAACAGTGATGGCATGGATCAGATCAGTGCCACACTGTGATTTGGGTTTGGCAAGACCATTTCATTCTTAGCCTCCTAGCTATTTGCACCACTCACTTGAACACGACTGACCAGATGCAAAAAACCGAGCTTGGCAGCCAACCTAGTCAGATGTGTGATGTGATGTGAGTGATGTGACATGTGTAGTACTACACAGACTGACCAGATGCAAAAAACCCAGTTTGGCAGCCAACCTAGTCAGATTTGTGATGTGATGTGAGTGATGTGACATGTGTAGTTGGATGCTATGATCAAGTCAAGTCCTGTCAACTTGCTTGTTTGTTTCTTTTGCAGCTCACAAAGTTCTGCCACAAGCCCGCAAGTGTAGCAGCATGGCAGCTGAAGACACGGCCTCGGGAGATGTTTGTGCCCTGTGTCTCCAGCCATTTGGCGAGCCAGACAAGGAGAAATTGCAATTGAAAGTAACTGCAGAGCAGTATGATCAGGGTTTCCCCAAATGTTCAAATGTTTGACATCAACAAACCATATCAAGCTGTTTGGCTATACATTTATGATTCATGATCTAGAACCCTGGGATCTAAGAAGCTTCTTTGCTGTTAATGCTTCCAAAATTGATCCATTGCTCATTGTTGAAGTTTCCTGGCTAGACAAATGCTCCTGGCTAGAATGTGAATTTGATATGATATGATATGATGATTTGATTTTATGATTAATATGATTAATATGAAAATAATGATGATATGATGCGCATGTTGCAGTCATGTCATTGGTCATGTCATGACCCAAGAAAGTTTTTTGCTAAGTGTCTTTGCTGTGCAGGATGTTCCACATGGAAGTGACCAGGTTATTTTGGTCACAGCGTCCCGTGCTGGTCAGAGTGGCTCATGCATGAAATGCCTGTACATCCACCGAGGGAGCTTCAAAACAACACCTTTGCCAACTCTGGCATTGAAACTGAAGGACCATGAACCTTTGCGTGAGAAGTTCTTTGGCTAATCTAATCTTGTTTCTAGTGATCTGGTTTGTTGGTGCGATCATTGAATGAAACAAACTTTGCAACACCCAGATGTGTTTTCGACCTAGTCAGCTTGCAAATGTTTGCAACTTCATCTGACTGGAGCAAGGCATGATGCCCTGTGATATTTTTTGATTAGACTAGACTAGATCTGACTGGTTTTTTTGCAGGCATTGAGACTGGTTGAACCAATTGTGATTAAGCTAAGACAAGGGTATGCCACCTGGAGTCCAATACTGTCAATTGACCCTCAAGGTTTGCATCGCTACGAAGTGCACACGTGGCAGCGCTTATCAGAAATCCAAAGGGGAAGCCTCGTCATGAGAAGGTGGACATCGAGTTGTACACCAAGTCAAAGGAGGAAGACTATGTGGAGTCAAAGGAGGAGCGGTTTGCATAACAGTGTTGTTCTGACAAACAAGCTCATTTTTTCAAGGTTGTGGGCAGTTCAAAACGATGTAAAGAAATATAGTCTAACATAAAATTTAATACGAAAACACTCTTCGTGCCACAGTGTCATGCCATTTTTCCACACCTGCACTTCAAGAATTGGTCTATGAACATGGTGTCTTGTGCATTTTGACTTACCAATGTGCTTCACTCCACAGCAGTGTGCCATTCGTCATTTCTTTGCTGAACAGCTACCTCCACACCCGCCACTTTACCAAGCCTACTTTTCGAACATCAGGAACCACAAATCATTGAAAAAGCACAGCGAATCCCAACTTTCCTAACATTTGGCACATGTGTATCTTCTTTCTAGTGACTCTACTCACGTGTTGATCTTCTTTCTTCTGACTGGACTTCTATAGTCTGCGTTTCAACTGTCCATATTGTCGGAAGTTGGAATTCTAAACGTCCTTCAATAAAATGACATGATACAATCTAGTACAAAATAGTTTAGTACAATATAATTTTGCATACATTACTACATTGCATCACAATAAAATGATTTCATATATAATATACTATCATATCATTTCATATAATATAAAATTGTATAATATAATAATATAATATAATATAATTTAATATAATATAGTTTAATATAATATAATATAATATGAAAATATAATATAATAATTTAATATATATAATATAATATAGATATACAATATATCATAAAATAAAACATAATGATAATAAATGGGCGTTGCATTCTGTGATCTAAAGATGAAAACACACACAGCCACGCAGCATTTCTTTTTGAACCGTGAAACACCAGTTTACCAAAGAAGGCTGTGGCCAACATCTGTATGACCACACCCTGCCCTCACCACAGTGATGACCATTTAGCAGTTTTTTGATGATGCAGTGCAATTGACTGCAATCTTTCAACCAATGAATGAATCCACTTTATTTTTCGGTCCCAAGAATTATGTTCAAACCTTTGCTTCCATCTCAAGCTCCATCATATGTTGACTTGAGGTCTGACGATTCAATGTCAAATCAGTGTTCTGATCTGCGGTCTGCAGGTAAGGTAAGATTATATTTTTTTGATTTCACCAATGTTTCTTTGAAATGCACATGGTTTGAACAGATGAACTCCACAATGTTTTGGTATGTCATACTAGTATCTTGAAGTATCCTGTTTTTTTCAGCCTTTCAGCAGCAACGCCCTTGGCATGGAGCGCAGTGATGGTGAAGTTCTGCAGTGTCTTGCGGATTGAGGAGACTTGGGGGGATGTGGGGAGATGGTTGACATCCATGATTCCAGTGCTTGGTCCTCAGTCATTTTTTGTGACCATTGCTGCATTTGGTGCAATTGGTGAGGATGACTCCCTTGGACCCTAGCTTGTGCTTTGGTCGGTCAGGCAGTGGCTGTGGGTGGCATTGTGGCGTTGAGAGTTTTCTGAATGATACCTCTAGATTGACAGTCAGTGTCAATCCACACCAAGTTTTTGGACAATCCATGACATGCACATGTGTGTGTGCCTGTGTGGAACAAATAGAAGAAGACATTTCCCATTGGCATCTAGAAGCCACAGTCTGGATGTTTGAATGTCAAAGAATATAGTTTGCTTAGTTGCTGATGTTTGATGCTCGACCCATTCATTTGTTCGAAATCAGTTCTGGTCTTTGACAGTTTTGGACATCAAATCCTCATTTATTTGGGAGAGATTTACAGGCAAATATTCTGCAGCATCGAATCTTGATCCAAGATTTTGTCGTGTGATTTGCTTTGAACCTTTGCCAGTACCAGCAGCTGGCATGTGTCCTTTTCAAAGTCAGCATCACTGGCAGAGCCTGGCTGCACCTTTGGGCCAGGTCCGGGATCCTGGCCAGCAGCTCTGCCCTTTGCAGTGTGGTTTTCACCTCTTTGCCACTTTGCCTTTCCAGAAACTGAGATGTCATGTCACCAGAATTTTCTTGAAGTACCTCAAGTTTTTTGTCAGAAAGAAAAGCCTCAACAAAGTTCATGCTTGTCTCCAGGGTTGTGACATCACTCTCGCAGACTTTTTGGAACCCAAGCCAACTGCACTTGCCACGGTCATCTCATCTTGAGAGTTCAGATTTCCTTTTCAATCATGCCGTTTCTTAGCAAAGAGGGCTTCATCAATGTGCTGACAAAAGCAGTTCCTGAGATCTGTTCTGAGCCAGTAGATGCTTCAGATTGTGAAGACGTGGCCCATTTCCTTTATTCGAAAATCAAAGAGGCAGCTGTGGAAGAGGCAGACAAAAAGAAGAAGCGCAAGAGTGGAAAGTCCAACTGGGCAAGCTTGAATGCGGCAACGGCGGCGAAGCGTGCTCGTGCGAAGGCTGAAGTGAAACCTGTGCTTTGTGATGTCGACCTGGCCAAGTCTGAGTCTCCTCCTAGTCCTAAGCGGCAACGGACCTGCAAGTCACCTCTGCTATGTGTGTGAGAATGGGGGGCAGCATATGTCAGAATATGAGCACATGATTCACATGGTCCATCATCAATGCCTTGGGGCCTATGGACATTGATGGATTTTGAGTCTTTGAGAGTCAAGTGTCCATATCATACTGATATGTGTGACATTTTGTGCTAAGTTGGTAAGTCTTTGTTGTGCCACTGTGCCAACATAGTTACATAGTGCACAAAAGGCTACTGGGCTGTTCGCTTGCCAGTGGCTGTGCACTGGATCCGTGAAGCCTACATGGAGCTGTATTTGCATTTGTATATAGCTTTTGGCCTATAGCTACTCAATCATGATGTGGTGGAAAATTTGATGGCATGAGTTGTGAAGCCAGCAAGATGTCAAACAACATGTCTCTTTTGCTGACCCTGCTGTCCAGGAAGAAGAGAGTTTCTAAAGTTACTTCTACCAACCCCAAATCACCATCCAGTTTTGCCTTGCAACTTGCAACCTCAAAAATCATGATATGACCAAGAGTGTTTGACCAGTAACCAAGGTCTTGCATTCAAGGCAGCTTGATATGTGAGAGCACTTATTTGGTGAAGCTGGCATGTTTTTTGCCCGTGTATCCTGTGTCAGGGTGAGACTGGGGGAGTTCTAGTTAACTGACAATGCTCACACGTTTCAATCAATCAGACATTGGGAGGCTGAATGTTGATTTTGATTATCTTTGCAATTTGCAGCAGTATCATGTATCAGTATCGTATCAGTGTCAATGTTTTTTGGTGGCAACTACAAGTATGATTCCTGATTTGCAATGTTGCCTAGCTTTACAATGGTCAGTTACTAATGTTTACTGTATATACAGTCCAGGTGTTTGCTGCAAGTGTCATGATATGATTGGGTTCAGATCAAGCCAGGATGCTGCTGCGTGATTTGAAGTGAGCTCAGCCCATTGGGCATGTATGCATGTGTGCACATGCAAGGAAGAGATGATGCAAATTGGAAGTGCAAGATGTTGTTTGAAATAGTGAGAAGTTGTGCGGAAATTTCAGATGAATTTTATGATACGGTTTGTCCTTCTTCTTGGCCAATGTTTCGATTTTTTGAATGGAACAATGTGACTTGTCACTCGTTTGACAAGTTAGCACAAAAGGCAATATGACATGTTTGATTCATGCTTGGTTGCTTTTTATCCAAGCAGTCTCACCACAAACAATGCTCACCTTGGCGGCCAGTTCCATGAGAAAGATGCTGAGGCCATCATGTCAAACCTAAGAACCCGTGTAGCCTGTCACTCTTTGTTTCATCATCAGGATCAGGAACCGCAGTGAAACCTCAATTGTATTTCATGGAACAATCATGGAAGTGACAGGGGCTTGAGAGATGAACTTTTTGTGTTGAGGTTTGAGTCGGTTTGAGTGTGAATCTCCCAAATCCTGGTTGAATATGGGTGGGTACTGTGAAGAATCACCTTAGCACTGGCCCCCTCCAGCCCATTGAGCCACCAATGTCAAGGGGGACAATCAAAACATGATGTGCTGGAGGAGATGACATGGCATTCGATTGCCAGTTACTTCAAGACCTTTGCCAGTGACGAAGCCAAAAAAAAGTACAAGAATTTGTCACAAAAGAAGAAATACATCACGGACACCCTGCAAATGCCTCTCCAGTTCGAGCCAAGGTTTGAAAAGTGAAAGTTTTGGTTTGGGCTTAATTGGGGTGGTTCGAAGTTCTTTGTGGTGTTTTATCTTTCCTTTTTCAAGAACTTGCCTTGCTCTCTACAGCTTTGGTTTTTTGAAGATGGTAGGGCCTGGTAGGGTAGGGTCCATGTAGATTGACTGGCTAAAGAATACTACTTCTCCAGTCTCCATTTCTTTTTAGCCCATGCCGCCCATGCCCATGTCACATGCCAATGCCACAACATCCTGGGTTGAAATTTGTGGGCTACTGCTACTTGCCACCAGGAATCATGACCCATCATCCCTCTGAGGATGAAGCTGGTGAAGAAGGTGTTGCAGTTCGTGATTTGCCAGAGGGCCAAAAAAAGTTGGTGGTGGGGAAGCGATTTGCTGTTGAGAAGTCAAAGCAGCAGAATCATGATTCCAAGGAGGACCAAGCTGAGGCTTTTGGCAAAATGCAGGACAAGCTGATGAAGGTATCTGCGGTTGACAAGGCACCAGTGCCCTTTTCACAAATCCCTTCTGTGTAGCAAGTGGTTGTTTTTGGTCATTGATGATTTTGACGGGCGATGGGCCATGGGTTGCACATGGATTTAGTGGTCTTTAAGTCCTTAAGTGCTCGTATCAACACGCTGCATCATCATCATCATCATCATCATCATCATCATCATCATCATCATGATCATGATCATCATCATCATCATCATCATCATCATCATCACCATCACCAGCAGCAGCAGCATCAGATTTATGCACATGATCAAAGGCTGCACTTTTCTTGCAGCCTGGAATTCCTTTCAGATAGGAAGAGGGTTTGCTTCAAAGCTTGTCAGGCCACTGTGGAGGATCAAGTGAAGAAAGCTGAAGAGGAGGAAAGTGACGATGAGACTTCGTCCAGCTCATCCACTGATGGTTCTTCATCTTCCAGTGAGATTGGTCTGAAGCCTGGGCAGAAAGCTCAGAAGCCAAAGGCCAAAGCAAAAAGGAGACCGAAGGCCAAGAGTTCACCACCTCAGACAGTGACGGAGTCAGAAGTTGTGACCACCGATTCAGCAGTCCCGTCAGAGGCTGGGTCCAAACCAGAAAAGGGGCCAGAGAAAGCAGAAAAGGTGCTTGAGAAATCCAATCAGATTCTTTCTAGCTTGAAGGAGCTGAGCTCGTTGTCGATGTGGATGGGATCTGTCAAGGCGAAGGACATCTCTTCCCGTGTGAGCAAGGGTGTGGATCTGGCTTCAAAGTGTGAAGGTTTTCCTGGTGAACCTTCCATAGCTGAAATTCTCCCACAACTCAACGAAGAGGTGAATCGGGTGCCACAACAGCAGGAGATGTTCATGAAGTTGGCCACTGGCAAGGATGTTGGACAGGTGCTCACCCAGTACAAGCAGGATCTCTTCACCATTGTCTTGGGCTGGAAGAATGAGGACATTGCCAGTTTTCTGAGTGACATGGGCCGGAAACTCATGGATGAGCTGATCTCCACGGAGGGTGTTTCCATGACTTTCTATGATTTCATCTCGGTGAATCAAAGCAAGTGGGATGGTCTTGGCTTTGCCCATTTTCATTCAGCAGCACATGGTCAAGATGGTGCAGTGGAAAAGCCCGAGCTGATGTCATGTGTTGCCCAAGCGCAGCACACAGTGTTGAATTGCTTCATTGACCGCTTTCGATCCATTTCCAACACGGAGGCCATGCTGCAATCCATTCCTACATCTTGGTTTTTGCCAGAGATTTGCAGGCTTGGCCAGTTGGTTTGGGTGTTTGGATGATCTAACAAAGGAATTGTTTCACAAAAGGCATCTTGAAGACCAACATTGCCAATAGCCCAATAGCCAATGGATGTATCTTATCCTGTTGCTGAGCTCACTCACTTCACTTTGGCTATGGGCCAGGTACTGAAATTTAGAGGTTATTTGCTACTGTGACAGGCTCATCAAGACTAGATAAAATTGATAAAACAGATGATAGTAATAATAAGTAATAATATGTTATGATATGATTATGATGATATTCTATTCTGATATTGTAAGATAGAAAATGTATGACATTATGATAGTATTATATTTTGTACTTCTCATTATGTTTAGGTTACATTATGTTCATCATTTTGTTTAAGTTGAGCACACTCTCACAATATTATTATCATATGTCAGGACAGGCTTGAAAATGTGTTTTGTCAAAACTTCTAATGGAATTGGTCTTGTCCTACGTTTGCCTGACAGGCAATAATTTAGGCATGAAGTTTCATGCCTTTCATGCCCATGGCTTTTGTTATTTTCCCCATTGTCTCCAAGATATCTCTGTGTGAGAAACATCATTGGATTATGGGAAGATGGGGCTTTAGGCTTTTGTTTGACTGAACTTGTTTTTTTTGGTGGCTGGTTTGGCTAGTGATTGTTTCACATTGGCCAAGATAAGCCTTTTGCGATCTACAAACGCATATCGTATGCTGGCCAGGACACCTATTCCTGTCTCTGCTGCATTGACTTTGGCTGCAGTAGAGGAAGGGTTGAGCAACACCACTGGCATTGTTACCAGGAGCCTTGTAGAACTGCAGCGCTTGATTGTGTGTGGACATGCTTCCACCCCAGCTCACATTGACAATGCTTGGAAGAAACGCATTGCTTCAGTTGTGGCAAGTAATGCATCTGCACGTGTGACATTGGTCAGCAAGTCCAACGCTTGCATCAGGACTGATCATTGGGTTTGCTTAATGGCCAGGGCCAGTGTTGTTGATATAGATTTTTGTATGTTTTTGTAACAGAGTTGAGTTGAGCAGTTGAAGATTGACCCCACAAAGAGTGAACCACAAACATGGGCAACTCATCAGGAACCTTTGGGCCAGTGCAACCGAGTTGGCCAAGACTGCTTTGGATGCCAAATCAGCTATGGAGGCAGTTTCTCAGATGACAAGCAAGCTGAAGGGCTTGGAAACGTTGATCCTTGATGGTGAATGTGTATCTGAAGAGAAGTGGCAGGAACTGGGTGATGTGAGTGAAGTCATTGCCCTTTTGACAGCTCAAGGAACGGAGGCCTTCAATTAAAGGACGCTGGCAAACTCGCTTCTTTGATGGAGGCAAAGGAGTCTTTGACACAGCACTGCCCTCCAGCATCTGTCAGCATGTCATGCATTGTGGGCTTCCTTGACAAGCAGTGGCTCGAGGGATGTAAGACTTCGGAGCTTGCTCTTGGTCACCAAAGCAAGGAAGACCTCATCAAGATGTTCCATTCTTGTGTCAATTCAGGACCGATGATGGGTTGGAGAGTTGAGTCATAGCTGTTTCTTGTTGGATGTTTTTTCTCAGTGGTGCACCATGTCCTTTTTTGCACTTTCACTTTGAGATTTGAGAGTGACAATTGATATTTTTTGGACACCTTTTGCATCTTTTTGCCTTCATGATCTTATCTTTCATCATCATCATCATCATCATCATCAGAATTATATCCTACTTCCCTCATCATGTTTTTTTCTGGTGCCAAGTGTTGTCCTTTGTCACAGGAATGATGGACATCAAAATTTCCAAGGAGTTGCCACCCCCCGTTGCACTTCTGCTGTTTGCAGTTGGGAAGTCAATGGCTGAAGCGATGGATCCAAAGGCACAGGGTGTGATTCGTCCTTTGAATTTGTGGAGGCATTTGCACAAGGCGGTCCCGGATGTGCTGGCTCTAAGCCAGGAGATTCAGGACAAGTTCATCGTGATTGCTTCGACCTCCTTTGCTTTCAATCGCTTGGAAGCCATCTTAGAGATTGAGTTCACAGACTATGCCAAGCAGTCCCTCTTGAAGTTTGGTGACTCGAACATGAAAGGTGCACTGGATTACATCAGTTCCAGCCTTGACTTGACCCGGACTGCTCCACCCTACATGTTCAAGTTGACCTTTGCACTGCGAGCTTGCCATCAATTGGGTGAAACTATAAATGGCATCAATGAGATTGAAAAGGACCCGAAGATCCTCAAGCAGCATTTGCCGACGTACGTGCAGATGGATGGTGCTGACTTCACATTTTTGTCTGAGGTTTTTCCAGAGAAGACCCAGCATTTCGTGAAGTTCAAAAGCCTGTTTGCAAGCACCTTGAAGGAGTGGATGCGACAGCAGGAGAAGCTTCTGCGGGATCATCAGAAGGAGTTCAAGCAGTACAGGCGATCGTGTTTTTAAGTGGGTGGGTTTCTTCTTGGTGAGCTGGTTGCCCATTAGCTTTGTTTGAGAGGAGACAGGATACAGGGTACATGAATTTTTATCAAAATTGCAATCACAGGTTGCATAGAAGCACAAATCTTGTCCATACAAGTAACTAGTTACAACAACAATCTAAAAAGAATCCTTGTGATTGTGAAATCACTTGATGGATAATTATTGCAGACTTGTTACTCTGCAGTTGGCAGCCTGCCTGGGTAGCCACATTTGGTAGGTCTAGTCTAGTCAATTGGTATAGGCTAGTCACTTGGCATTTTTGAGCCGTCCTTGGCTTATGACCAAATGGTTTCACAATAGATTTTGAATGACATTGGTCCTATGGTCTGTGTTATCTCATTCGCATGGTCTGGCAGATTGGGTGACATGTGATTCTTTTTCTTAACATCATCTTGTGAATAGATCCGTACTTGGTACTTGCATCATGTTACCATGTCGGTCTTTCAAATCAAAGATTTTTTGAAACTGACTGACTCTGACCTTTTTTGGACTCCGAAAACTCTAGTGGTGGTGATTGTAATTGTCAGAGTCATATTTGATGATGTGCGTTAGTGGGGGCAAGACAGCTCATCAAAAGAAAAAACAAAGGATTCAAAGGACTTTCAGCGCCCTTAAGCAGAACCCAGTAGTGATGCTAGTGAGATGTTCATTGATGCAGTCCAAGCTCATCACCATGACATCACATTGGATCATGTGACATGATGCAACACAAGCCATCACATCGCATCAAATGACATGACCATCACATGACCTGACCCCACAACAGCCGTCAAGACATCAAAACACTTCACTTCAAAGAACAAAACATCACCACCATGGAACGGCAGAAGGCTCGTTCACAGCAAAGAAATGATTTGGGCATCGTGCTGGTCGGTCGCCTTGCACCCAGCATCGCTGGTTTCATACACTTTTGGAAATGTATGATAACTTAACCGTTCCAAGTTACTCTGAATCTGCTTTTGTGGTGTGAAGTCAAAGGTGAGATGCTTTAAGGAAAACCGTGAGGATTTTACATTACAATTTCTTACAACTTCAATATGGTATTGTATATGCTTTCTCTTTGGTGTATAGCGCGCTGTAGCGCGCTGAAGCGCGCTTGGTAAAGACTATTTGAAATGGTATGAAGTCAAAGGCAAAGTAGTTGAAGGAAAACCATCAGGAATGGTATGTAGTTCTTTAGTATGTAACAAAATGTATGCTTTCTGTTTGCTGGATAGCGCGCTATAGCGCGCTATAGCGCGCTGTAGCGCGCTTAAGGTTTATTAGTTGAAATGATGTGAAGCCAAAGGTAAGATTGTTTAAGGAAAACTTTAAGGAATTTACATTACAATTTCTTACAACTGCAGTATGTATTGTATATGCTTTCTCTTTGGTGGATAGCGCGCTGTAGCGCGCTGTAGCGCGCTGAAGCGCGCTTGGTAGGGATTAGTTGAAATGGAATGAAGTGGAAGGCAAAGTAGTTGAAGGAAAACCATCAGGAATGGTATGTAGTACTTTAGTATGTAACAGTATACAGTATATGCTTTCTCTTTGCATCAGGTTTATTAGTTGAAATGATGTGAAGCCAAAGGTAAGATTGTTTAAGGAAAACCTTGAGGAATTTACATTACAATTTCTTACAACTTCAGTATGTATTGTATATGCTTTCTCTTTGGTGGATAGCGCGCTGTAGCGCGCTGTAGCGCGCTGAAGCGCGCTTGGTAGGGATTAGTTGAAATGGTATGAAGTCAAAGGCAAAGTAGTTGAAGGAAAACCATCAGGAATGGTATGTAGTACTTTAGTATGTAACAGTATGTATGCTTTCTCTTTGATCTATTAGTTGAAGTGGTGTGAAGTCAAAGCTGAGATAGTTTAAAGAAAATCTTTATGAGTTGACATTACAGCTTCTCACAACTTCAGTATGCACTGTAAATGGTTTCTCTTTGGTGGATAGCGTGCTCTCTGTAGCACGCTTGGTAGGGGTTACTTGAAATGGTATGAAGTCAAAGGTAAATAGTTTTTATGGAAAAACTTCAGGAATCAATCAACATTAAACTTTAGTATGGCGTATTAATGCAAATAGTGTGTGCAAAGCTAAAGTATTTTGAAGAAGCACCTTCATGACATCAAAACAGGTCACATCACCACCTTGGAACAGCAGAAAGCTCGTTCACAGCAAAGAAAAGGTTTGGGCATGGCACTGGTCGGTCGCCTTGTGCAGATTTCAAGAATGCACATTAGAACTTGAGTATGTATGTATGGTTCTCTTGCTGCTAGGTGGATAACGACACTTCATTTTAAATGTCTAATTTGGAACTTGCTCGGCACTTGCAAGGGCTATGTTTGCAGGCATTCACAGCCAAAATGGCTCAGGAGCTAAATCTCCATGACATATTTGGTTTTCAAATTTGGTGGGCAGGGGTGTGAAAAACAAAAATTGTTGCCCACATCAGGATTTGGATAAGGGGCCTGCCCCAAACCCTGTCTAGAAGGGAAGAATGAGTGAGAGATCAAGTATTTCAAATATCAGGTGATCACTTAGAGGCCAAATAATGAATAAGTACCTGTTTTTTCTGCCATGGTTCGAGATCAGATGTCAATTTCACATTGTGTCATCATCACATATGAAGTACAGTACCTGGGCTTGGTTCCCAAAAAGTCCCCAAATTCACTGTGGGATAGTCAAATGTAAGACCCATGTTTGGACAACACTATTTGTCTAAGGTGTTTTTCCAAGGCTTCACATGCTATTCATCTCCACGCAAATGCTACTGACGCAAACTGCAGGCCACTATTGCCTGCAACAGAAACTTGGGAATTGGATGGTGTGCAATGGCTCTTCAACATGGCACCGAAAGAGGAGAACGAGAGCAAGGAGCAGATTGACCGTCTGTTGGATTTCCGTGACATGTTGACGAAGATGTGCCCGTTTCTCAAGGCGCTTCAGGCAAGTGGCTCTACCGTGGTTGCTGTGACTGACTTCCTTGCTGAGGTTGAGGAAGCTGGGGGTTCATGGTATTTGTTTTTTCCAAAAAAGTTTTCATAAAGAACTGGGAAACACTTATGGATTGCTCTATCCATATCACTTACCTCAAATTGGTGTGGTTCTTGCCCAGTGTTGGCTGAAATTTTGCCCCCGAGTTTAGAGTTTTACAACCTCACCCAGCGAAAGGTCTTTTGAACAAAATCCACACATTTGGCACAGGGGCTGCAACATTGATCCTGTATTTCTATGTATTTTCTATGTTGTTTTTTTGCGATCCACCTAACTGGTCCCACTTTTACCAGGAGTTCTTAGCAGGGCCTGTGTATGTTTTTTTTGGGCCATCAATGCCACAGGAGTATCGCAAATCCACGGCTCTATGCTTTTCGATCTTGACCACCGCTGGCATTTTGTTTGATGAAGCCTGCCTGGCTGACAAGAAGGGTTCCTTGCTTGAATTGGGGCACCATGCTCAAATTCACACACGTGTGTGGATAGATGAATGATAAGACATAACATGACAGTCAATGCGATTTGCAAGCATGTCATTGAGAGGGCGGGCGCATGTTTTTTTTCTATAGGCCGACGTGTTCTTATAGGTTTATGTTTTTTTAATAGAGTGGAAACTTAGTAGTTACTACATATGTGTTTGATTTACCCTAATTATATATGTAAATACATGTTTTGTATCAGCCCTGTGAGATGATATAGGGGTCATTAAATTGCCCATGCTGGGGGAATCAAACAGTAGAAATTTATGGCGATTTTCTGGGATTTCCCTTATAATAGTGCATTGTTTGGGTTGGTAATATAATGACCACTCTACATTCTCTTCCTCAAAACCATTGAGGCTACTATGGGCAGGCGTCTCGCTACTGTGCCAATCTTGGCATATCCAAAATGGATCTGCCAGTGATGTTGCGTGAGAAGATCGATGAGTGGCTGGGCAGGACCGAGGCAGCTCCAAAGAAGCGGCCATCAAAGGGTGGTGATCCCCCCCCAAGAAGTCGAAAAGCTCTGGGGGGGGAACAAGCGAAAGAAGCAGTGATTGGTAAGTGGATTTTGGTTTTAAACACCCCTCAAATTTTCAGGCTACATTATATTATATTAAACTTCCAGGGAGTAGGGGATTATACTACCCAGCTTTTTTAGGGGATTGCAATATGGGTATTTTCAAGAATAGGGGTACCCCCAAATCAATCATTTTAATAGGGTTTTCCAGGAACCCTTATTTTTCAGGAACCTTTATTTTTCAGGAACCCTGATTTTTCAATGAAGATGGGAAGCTTTTGATGATGAGACAGTGAGCGAAGCTCGAGTATCCAAGGATTTTGACCGCTAGGAACCTTTATTTTTCAGGAACCCTTATCTTCAGGAACTTTGATTTTTCAACGAAGTTGGGAAGCTTTTGATGATGAGACAGTGAGCGAAGCTCAACTATCCAAGGGTTTGGACCGCTAGGAACCCTTATTTTCAGGAACCCTTATTTTTGGAAACACCCATATGGGGTACATCATAAGCACCTTACCTTGTTACATGAGAAAATCAACCCTAAAGATATTGCCCCTTGGTGATGCAGGGTTTCTCCAATTTTCCAGGTTGTTTCAAGTTCATTCCATTTTTAAGCCAATAAAATATGATATGCAAAATAAAAACCACCAGTAACACACCAATGAAATGGAGTGATCACTGCTCAAGAGCGTTGCCGGGCTTTTTTTGGCCAAGAAAGATGTTGGCATTTGTGCTGAGATTGCTGTGGGTCTTTGTGAGCCCATTTGCCCGCAGTGTTTCTCAAAACGTAAGATCTTGGAGCTGACTGGAAGCATCGTGTGATGTCATAAACTCTTTCTCAAATAATCATGGAAGTGGAAAACAGCTATATTTGAAAGGTAACTACTATCTGAGGGACCCATTTTCGACTTCCATGATTCCATGATTATTATGGGGGGAAGGAAGTGTAAAGTGAAAGTGTTGATTTTTTTTTAGTTGAACTGAAGTGCTTCATTTGGCACCAAGGGTTTGTAGCCAAGAAAGATCTTGGCATTTGTGCGGAGATTGCTGTGGGTCTTCGTGAGCCCATTTGCCCACAGTGTTTCTCAAAATATCTTGGAGCTGAGTGGAAGCATCATGTGATGTCATGTACTCTGTCTCAAATAATCATGGAAGTGGAAAATAGCTATACAGTATTTGAAAGGTAACTACTATCTGAGGGACCCATTTTTGGGGGGAAGTGTAAAGTGAAAGTGTTTGATTTTTTTAAAAAATTGAACTGAAATGCTTCATTGGCACCAAGGGGTTTTAGCCAAGAAAGATCTTGGCATTTGGGCTGAGATTGCTGTGGGTCTTCGTCAGAAACACTGCCCGCAGTGTTTCTCAAAATGCAGATTTTAATCTTGGAGCTGAGCATTGAAATACTCATGTGATGTCATGTACTCTTTCTCAAATAATCATGGAAGTGGAAAATAGCTATACAGTGTTTGAAAGGTAACTACTATCGAAAGTGAAAGCTCGAGTATCCAAGGATTTTGACCGCCAGAGGATCGATCTCACCGAGGAAAAATAGATGTGGCATGATGTGGCAGCCTGTGATTTTTGTGCTGTGGGGGGGGGAGTCAAATATCCAATCACCCCATGTATACACCCTATGTTTTATTGTATTTTGTTTGGTTTTGTTGATATATTTTGTTTGATTTTAAGAAATAGCTCTGGATATTTTAGAAATAGCTCTGGATATTTTAGAAATAGCTCTGGGTAGTTTAGAAATAGCTCTAGATATTTTAGAAATAGCTCTGGCCCTCTGACAGAGAAAGAGGCCTAAGCACCTCCTAATATATTAGTGTCATTTGTGTGGTGTTTCCAGAACTTAGCATAACATTGAAACAGGTCATTTGTGTAGATTCCAAAGGAAGGTTCGGTATAAAAATGATCCTTTTGGAGACAGTTTACTCATCTTCCAGGTTCCCTCTGTTTCACAGATATTAATATTATTGTTAGAGGGAGAACGATGGCTTTTGGTTGACTTCAAGAAGAGGAAATAGTTGAATCATGACTTCACAGGACTCGAAAAGCCTCATATGAGATGGAAAGTTTTTGTGACTAAATTTTTCCCTTCTCTCCCATAACATGACTACAGATTTTCAGGCTGAACCATGAAATGGCAACATTCACCCCTTCTTACGACAGGCGGTGGATGCCTTGGCCAACAGTTTGGCAAAGAGGGCTTTGAAGCTTCAGGTGTGGTGATAGTTGAGCAAGGTGCTTTGATATAAGAAAAGGTAGATGGAAGATGGAATGGCGACACATATCAATAATATAAGTATATATGTAAATCAACACAATTCAACATATATATACATATAATATATGCAATATATATGATGACATGTTTGTACTAATATGAAAGATGTATCAAGTCTATACCAGTATAAATAGACCAAAGCTGGCAGCAATTTGCACTCAGATTCTCAAATGGTGCAGATGTGTCAAGGTCACTGCATTTTTTTATACTCTGTGATTCCATGGTACAGTTAAACAAACATCTGCACACAAGACGCCGGTTAAGTGTTGAAGGCTTGAGAAAAATGTCCATCCATGCCATTCCTTTTTGAAGCCCAAACCGTGTACCAGGGCTTCTTCGAATCGCAGAACCTTCAAGCACCAGTTTTTGTAGCCAAGAAGATCAAGAAGGACCGACACAAAGTTCTGATGTGACCCATCAATCAAACACATGACAATTGTGAGTGATTTGCTCATTAGATATTGCATTGTTTGGGTTGATACAAGTAGTGTAGTGGCCCCCAGTCAGACAACACTTATGAACTATGATAGCATTTTGGTGTGACGTTTAGTCAAGTTTCTTTAACAGGAAAGATATCCCGTTTTGACTGTGCTTGTGCTATTTTATCACATGAATTGGTTTCAAGCATTTAAATTTGGGGTAGGACGCGTTGGTCTTCCTGAAAAAACAGTTGGATCAAATGTTTGATCTCAGGTGAATCACGGGAAAGCTGACAGTTGAATCAGTGAACTTTTGAAGAGTGTCTCTCTTTTCGTCATAGTTGTTGTCATAGTCGTTGTTGTTGTTGTTGTTGTTGTTGATGATTGTTTGTTGTTCTTCTTCTTCTTGTTGCTGCTGCGATTGCTTCTATCCTTCATATTACTTGTTTGTGTGCTTAGTACTCTTATAGTTTCTGCATTTTTGGAGGTTCTCTTTGTTGCTTTTGTCCTTGCTGCTCTTCCACGACCATTTTCACTGGAGGATGCCGATGCCTTCAAGCAACACTTGCCCTTGATCCATGCTTTATGAAGCTCAGCTGCAACTGAGGATCCACCCAGTTGGGAGCATACAAAGGAAATCATTCAACGTCGTAGAGGTGTTACAATCTCCCCTCAACAGTGAGAATCCAACAACAGGATTCTTTTGGATCAGCTGTGTAAACAACACATTTACCCCCCATATTCACAGCTGGACACATTCACCCTTTAACCTTCAATTTTGTTGGATTCACCGATTCACTGAAGGCAATAATGAATTGACTGCTTGAAATTCCTTGTAAGACAGGGTTTGCGTTTTATGTCCCTTTTGGGTTTAAACATCATCCTAACATACCTTTGACATGATGACAGGCTAGTTCCTGGTCAAATTATAGCGACCTCACACGACCTCACCTCAAAAGGTAGCTGAGGAAGGGAAATCCCCTTATTTCAGAGAAATCTAGGTTGGTGAAATATTATTATTATTATAATTTGGAATGATTCAGGACAACTTATTGCAAAGCCTCTGATAAGATTATCTCCCGGGTTGCTTCAGAAACGCGCCAAAAAAGACGTTGTCCACCTGACGCCTCAGGCAATCCTGGCCTCCGGACACGCCATTGGGAAGAGATCTCCGAGGCTTTTTGTGGCATGAGTGTGGGAAGATCAGGAATACCATATCTTTCTCCTGGGGAAAGGGAAAAATCACCGACTCAAAGTTTCAAAAGTGCCGTATTTTAGGGGGATATGTGATGGTTCCCAGGAGGCTAGTCCTGATGCTACGAGTTTTTTTTGAAGAATTCCCTTGCTCGCCTCTGAAAAATGATGGTTTGAAGACGATCCTTTCCTTAACAAAACATAAGTTTTCAGGCGATGAGAAAAAACTTTGCGGGGGTATGATGTGTTTTCCTTGTGCATTGTTCGTTGGTTTTGCAAATGGGAACTAAGAAACAGTTTGATGGACAGAGCCTAGGATTGGAGAACCGGAGAACCTCTAAGAATCCTGGCATGTTGGCTTATGATTTGTAGCATGTTTACCCTCCCCAAGCTAAGAGCAAACGATCCGAAAATGGATGGTTGGAAGATTACTTTCCGTTTGGGAATGTCTATTTTCAAGGGCTTTGTCGTTAGTTTTAGAGAGGGTAAGGGTATATATTTTTTTGCCACTGGACGTGAAATGATTTTTGACTAAACTTGACACTATTCAGTCATTCCAGACTTCGATGCAAATATGGATGACAGGTAGTACACTTTGCCATGGAACGAGATTCTGCGTTTACTTTGAGTCGTGTGGTGGACATGGATGTGGGCAATCACTTGTTCCTTGGCTGACCTTGATGAATAGATATGAGATATATATGAAAAGTTGGGAAGGGTTCAAGACCGAACATTTATTGCTGAAAGTGGTTGGCTGATTGTTTAGCCTCACCTATCCTCAAAATCACTGGGTAGTATCCCGCCGTCTGGGGTGAAACCATTGATATTTTTGCCCTTAAGGACGGCCTTGCAAGAAATTTCCGACTCCGCCTCGCGGGAATACGGCCTCGTTGCTTGGCGAAACAAACGTCAACCGTTGCAACGGAAAAACAACATGAAAAAAAAGAGGTGTTTGAACACGTTGAACAGTTGCAGGAATCGAAAGTATGTACAAATCATTACAAATCTATGAAACACCTCAAACCTTCACCGAAGTTTGATGCTTCGAACGGCTTAAGATTCCAAACACGAAACAGTTAGAATTCAAAGATTCCTTTGGGTATCCGATATCTCCGATAAGCATCAAAGGGGAGCAGCGGCTTCTACCCAGCTTGGTGGATTCTCTTTAGCTTCATTTTTCACAAAGGTTAACGTCAACTGACTTCAAAATAAGTACCAAGGCGTTCCAAACCACTCACAATTGATGACTTGGTAGTAGTTGTCATGATTTAGAGGTACTTGAAATTGGTACATGTAAAATCTTAATTGCCATCACTGTGTTATCCCTTTTCCCCTTCTTTTCCTCCGTTTTTTCGATTGCAAGAATATGATACTAGTTCCATCTACCTTTGTACTGGTTCCATCACTCAGATCAACAGCTCTGGTGCAAGGAAAAGACCTTAGAATCCATCTACGAACAATGGCAACCTGTGAACTTTGAATTGAAGCCTTGGAAGGCGACAGTTAAACCCGGGAGGTCTCACGTCGTGAGGGTTTTGGAGGTAAACTTGGAGTTGTCCAAGGATATATGCTTATAGGGTATAAGAATCATGTTGTGATGCATGGTGTGTTCTTTCATTGTTAATGATGTATGACGCTTTTTTTAAGTATCTCAACATGGTTGAGGTCTTTTGTTGTGGAGCGTCATGGGGGAAAAACCATGAATAAAACCAACTACCATACCCTTCAACAAATCCAAGAGGAAAATCTCTGCGTCAGAGGATACCGAGACCTACATCGTGGCGGGTACGACAGTGGATGAGATGCAAAGTTTGATGGATGACCACATCATCAAAGTGCAAACCATGAAAGGCAGAGATTCGGTTTGCCCATGGATGCGAGAGATGGGGATCTGGAGGGTGTACAAAAATACGATGAAATGGATGTCACTGTGACGTCTCCCAACTGTTGTAGCACATTTTGGACTTACGAAGCATCTTTCCTCACTTGTCGTGGTACCTTTCTGGTCTTGGAGATGTTCATTTTTGGATTCAATGGGCTTTTAGTCCATGGTTACCCACCAGTAAACTAACATAAACTAACATAGCAGGCTGGAAAATTCACCAATTTTTAATAGGAGATACCAATTTCAAATAGTTGTGGTTTTTCCAGCCATGTTACTTTTCAAGGTTATTAACCTGTCCCAAGGTGGAGCAGGTTTGATCCACCAATCTGCCAAGCCTTGGCGTTCAGGATCGCCTTATGCCAAAGCCTTCATGGAGAAGATCACATCGCCTAACAACTCAGGATCTCCAGGAAGGTGTTTGGATTTTTGTTTAAAAGCTTTGAGCAAATATGAGCAACGAAAAAAGGGCCCCTGGTTGTACTACACAGTGAGTAGGACATTATAATAAGCTATTATAAGGATCCCTATTAAACAACTAATGGACAGTAAGAAGGTTTTTTTTGTGGTTCTTATGGTGTTTTTTTCTTTAAAAGCAACTTCCCTAATCCATGAGTCGAAATCCAGCAGCTGAGTAGGAAGCATCTTAGAAGGCTAATGAATTTTGGGAAGCCCTGAGGATTTGAGTCAGACGCAACCTGCAGTTATTCGATGTTCTCGCATGTGCACCCACAGATTACATACATGTGTCATGTCTTAAATATATGGCCTTGATGTACCGCAGATTATAATCACATGTATTATCTACATATTTTATGTTATAAGTTTCACTATTTTTACGATATTATATATTATATTATTTAATTCCATTTTAGTGCGTGGTAGATAGGCGGAGTATACGAGCGAGTCTTTGAAGGAACATTTGGTCAATGGTGAGCAACTTTTTGATGTTCTTTCATGACGGGGCGGTCATCTCGATGTTGGCAATTGCTCAGATTGAACAGCTCAATGTTCCTAAGTTTCATTCGAATGTTTCCAACAAGCAATTTTTAAGTTCACACTTGTTGAACTATTCTACAACATCATCTATGCCATGCCTAACTACACCCACATACAAACTGGGATTTTGTAGGGTTCAACTATGTTCAATTTATTTATACCATAAGTGTAACTAGAGTCCTTTGTTGGATTCCCCATCAAAAAACGTGATGAGGTTGGAATCTTGGCTCCTGCAGACACAGGAGGGGTTTTTGGGGTTGGCTGAGTTGAGAATGAGGCGACTGGTGGCAGGTGGTGGCATGATTGATGTTAAGTGGAAAATTTTCACTTGCAAGTTTCTTGGTGTCATGTTTTTGCTGTTTTCAGGCACGTTTTTATCACTATACAAGTGGGATGCCACATACCATGATCTTTGTACCAAGTGTGGTTCCTCAAAGAATGACCAGTACAAAGACCTAGTCAGCTGTATAGTCACCAGTTCTTGTGCCAGATCATGCCAGTTCCTATTTCTTCCACTGAATACAGAAAAGACAACACGCTTCAGTGAATAGCACTTGTATTGAGTGGCATTTTTGTTTCGCATAAATGCCCGGGAGTACAACCCAATGCTATTTGATTTTAAGGCTCCTATAGTATTGACATCTTTAGATTTGCATCGTTTACAATGGGAAAACCCATCGTGAGGAGATCATGGACATTTGGATGAAGGTGGTGAACTCAGCTTTAAATTGATTGAAGGATGGATCCAGATGGGTAGATGGTAGAGGTCTGAATCTTTTGAGGTATTTGTTGTTTTTTGTTGGTTCTTAACGTTAGATCCTGCACTGGAATTTTGTGAGGTGAGTTTCTTGGAGATAGGTTAATGACAGATACAGTTGATACAGGGAGTCATCAGTGTATAGTCGTTTGATGTCGTTTGAATGTGGGAAAAACCCATTCCGTACACCGCAAATGGCAAATCCACCAGCTGTACTGATGATTTGATTTGTTGTGGCAGAGGGGACTTTCCAGTCATGTACCGACGTGGAAAGAAGGGGTCACCCTTAAATGTCCGGGGGTCTGAAGTCTTTTTCATCGGCAACATGTAGCTGTGTATAGATGATTCTAGATAGGTGATCTAAGTCCAAGTTTTGAGATATGCTAGTCATGTCTATAGGATGATGTTGCGTGGCGATGTGAGTAGGTGACTTTGAACAAGCTCCGGCAGCGTAGTCCCATCAACCAAGGACCAAACATTTGATTCATTTGCTTTTCAACTCTACCATGGGTTTCCCAATAGTTTTCCCACTTCAAGCCCTCTCCAAGTCAAAATCATCAAAATGAGGTTCAAGGAGTTTGGTTGTACCTTGAGCCGATCTTCTCTTCTGAAGACATTGTGAAGCAGATGCCTACAGAGGCAGCTGAAGACTTTTTATTCACCTGTGAGAGTTTTGAAATTCTCTATACTTTGAATCGAGGGTTTTGTTTTGGATTATTGATAGATTATTAATAGACTCTTAGTATACTGATGGATTGTTGTTGATAGATTATGATTGATAAATTATCATTGATAGATGACATACGCATATTTAAAGAGATATTGAAGAAAACTCTGCCTAGACGCCTTCTGACTTGAATTTGTTTTGTCCATGGCTTGTCCAAACTCAGATTGAAGGCATGTCCAAATTTTGGAAACGATGCAGATTATCACACAGTGTCTCGCAACCATCTTCGTTCGACTGAAAAACAAAAGCAGTCTGAAGAATAGCACATAAACAAAATAACAAATATGTTGGTAACAAAAAACATGATATAGGATAAAATGTCTTTGACTGGACTGTATGATGTCTGGTTTTTTACAATCAAACCTTTTACATTTCATTCATTGACCTGTGAAAGGCCACGATCTTTAAGCAAGTCGATATGGATTGGAGAGCTACCATGGCAGCTGCTTTGGAGTGTTGCCGACACACTTGGTTGGATGTCGGATGTTCATGGTTTCCATGTTGCGGGAGTCCTTGGGAAAAAGTGTGTTTGCTTTGGAAAAAACACGAAAAGAAGCAACCATGTATGGCCTGAAACATCGCAATGCTTTAGATGAGCAAGTGTTTTTACCCCCTACAAAAACTGCTTCCCTGCCAGGGCGGGAAAGGCCATGGAGGCCACCAAGGCCGAAGGCTTGTTGGAAATGCTGCAGAAATGCAACGCCAACTTGGAGGTGGTTCAAAAGGCACCCGTGGAAAAACACACACAAAAAACCTTTTTTTTTTGTAGGGGATACTAAGTATCCAGTTAATTATTAGGGGGAATATAGGTCCTAAGGTGTTTGCTTCAATTATTGTTGTTGGTTATGGGTTGGTTGGAAATCATTGGGAATTTGAGGCATCTTTTTTTGTTATAAAATGGGTGGTGGGTTGGTTAGGGTATATAGGGGATACTAATTATCCATGTTTTATGGGGAATATGTTTTTTTTTATGTTCAACCCGATTTGTGGGAAATGATCCAATTTGACGAGCATATTTTTCAAATGTGTTGGTTTTGGTTTTGGGACAAGAAAAAGAAACAAGTGACTTTCAGACACTTTTCCGTAAAGGGCCACTGGGAAAAATCGTGAGATAAAAACGACTTGTTCCAAGAAAGCTTTGTAGAGATTGATGAAATTGATGGTTATGAACTTTATGAATGAAAGTGGAGGATGTTCCGATACAGCAAATGGGGTATAGTTCCAAGTATATAATACATGCATATTTATGAATGATATAGGTGGGGTAATTCACGGCATATCAATATCACTCCAGTGTGTGATTGGAAGGGACAGAATTTAAAGCAGCTGTTGGTATGTCTAAGGTTTCTGAAACACCGGAAGCTAAGGAGCTACTTCAAGATCAACAAACATACCAGATGATACTAGTACTAGATCAGGACCTTTCAAGAGAATCTGAAATATGATAGGAGATTCAGAAGACTTGATGTTTCGACGACAACTTTTCATCACGGGGCCCAAGTTGATTCTTCAATAGGTCACCCTTCACGTTGTCCTATGATCCTGGACAATTTTGTTGGTGAATTTAAAAAGGGCTGCATTTCAACAATTGGAACAAAATTTCCGTTTGTTAAAGTGTTTCATGCTACCATTTCATGCTACCATTTGAAAGTGTCATTTGGAACAAACAAATTCTGCAGGGTTTGAACGACTACTTGGAGATGAAGCGGTTGGCCTTCCCTCGTTTCTTCTTCCTCTCCAACGACAACCTTCTGGAGATTCTGTCGGTCGGCAAGCCCGATCGTTCAAGGATGGTGGCTGAGAATATTCCTTGGAACTCAGTGTCTAGTGTTTTACTTAAAATACCCATAGGGTCCATGTATACATCTAAAAAAGTGGCGTAAAAAAAAGCCATTTGCTTATAACCTTGGTACATTCTTTTTTTGACAAACCTTGATTCCCGAATCTCAGAGTCGGATTTTTTACATGGCACAATCAGACTGCCATTTTAGAAGCCAGGTAACCGCCACAGGTTTTCAGACTCGTTTTTGTTGCAAAGAGCGGTTGCGACCCATTTACCAAGGAAACCAAAGATCCGACCCGTGTGAACCCGCACATGAAGAAGGCCACATGGATCCGCCTGGGGCTGCTGACTGGTGGATTCAAAGGAATGTCTCAAGAGATTCTGTTTTCAAATCCGACAGACCACAACTTCGGTGGAGAAAAGGGACAGTTAACGTGGTTTCACATTCCATCGCAGCTTGGTCAATGACCAATTGCACTGGAATGGTGCTTCCTGGATGACTCCGTTATGACTAAGGAATAAGTTTTTTTTTTGAAGTGATCCATTTTTAAGCGAAACGCGAAGCGTAAATGTGTTGGGATCATATTTGCCTTTGTTAGAATATAATGGTTGGATGAGAAATAGTTTTGGGGTATCTTGGCACATCCAGCAAAGACATAACTGCACTTCCTGTAGACTGTTTCGATATTTTCAAAAACTAGGGATAGCATTGGAAATAGATTTGCACGATCGGCATGGCTCGACACTTACGAATTTCCAAGTGTTTGTTTTACCATGATTTTAGCAATACCATATGATTCTAATGTTTGCCGTACTTTGTCTTTATGATCTTTATGAACCCAAAGATTTTGAGCTAGCTCGCCATATGTTTGGCAAAAAATCCACGGTTTGAGTGAACGTGTCTCATCTGGACCTCCTGTTGGTTGCTCCATCTAAACGAGGCCTTTGAAGGTATCCAAAGCTTGGAATTCCAGCCAGTTCAGAGCTCAGAATATGGCAAGAAGATCTATTAGATTCTATTTGAATTGCATGGTTTATTTATTGAGAGGTCACCCGAGGTCACTTGAAAATAGAGACCTTAGTTATTTGGAATGTTTGGAATGAAACCGAACAGGAATGTCCGTATATTGTATGCTCCATGTATGGCAAATGGTTTCCTTTCTTGCATGTGGGACATATTTGTCCATGAATCAAGCACAGGATTGTTAGATGACCACAAAATCCAGACCTAGAGAAACACCCTACATCATGTTTGTCAGTTTATCCTCCCTGCCTGTTTCTCAGTCAGTGCAACGATTATCGATTGTCATGATGGTCTCGGAGGTGCAGAGGATGAGGATCACTTTCCTTAGACAATCCATAGACTTGGGTGCATCCTCCTCCTCCTCATCATCCTCCTCCTCCTCCTCATCATCATCATTCTATATACTTCCCAGTATCTTCAAGTAATTGCCTGGTCTTCAAAGTGGTTCCCCCGTTTTAGACTCCACGGGACTCGACATGCTTTTTTCCGGTCTCCAAGGACCAACGAATCACCGGTATGATCTCATCGGAGAAGGAAGTGGTCCCTGTGAAAAATCCCGTGGATCCTAATGCCGCGCGGGGCAACGTCGAGCTGTGGTTAGTGGAGGTTGAAGCTACTTGGCGTCGTGGGGTGGTGACAGTGAGCCAACCTGATCAAAAAAAACCCTGGGTTTTGTGGTTGGGCTTATATTGAGGGGATGAAATACTATACCCAGTTATGTTGATGGATTATTTCATACTGTAAGCCATGAAAAAGGGATCCTATTTACCAACCGGTGAAGTGTTATTTTTGGTTGTGACACTCACCAAGGATTTGATTCAATGGAAGATTTTGTTGAAACATTGACGACAAGAGCGAAAGGGGGAAACATATTATTTTGATTTATTTTGCAGAATGGAATGTTTTCCTAAAGATTTTTCAAGAAATATCCAAAAATGATCATAGGAGAAGGGGGGGTTCCCGACTGAAATGGGGATTTACTGGAGCTGGAGTGTTTGGTTTCTCGCCCTAAATTTGTAAACTCGGACTAAACGGCTTGAGTTCTTGGTGACAGCATGTTTTGCGATATATGAACATGTGATATATGTAACAAATTGTAACAATATACCCACAAAGATGTGTCATGTTTCCCCCCAAAAAAGTCAAACAAATCACCATGGTGCTTGGCTAAGGCTAGTTAGGTTCACAATCTCCGAAACATCAGCGTAGTTTTTTTGTTTCGTGCCGGATGCCGGATGCCAAGGCTGCAATGATTGAAACCATTCGTCATGTATGCCTGGCATCTGAGAAGGTCCAGCCTGAAGTGACATGATGACTGTCTTCCAGATTCAACTTGCAAATGGTGTTTGATATCTAGGTTGGTACTAAGATGGCAGGCACCAAGATGGTGATACAGTGATACTGGTATAGCAAGGCCCTGTGACAGCAGTATAGCAAGGCCCCCCTATTGGATGATTGACCTTGGTGGACTCCAAACCTCAGGGCATTTGGAACCCACCTTTGTAGGAGGAATCTGCAAGGTACCTGGATTCCGACACTTGTTTTGAAATGTTGGATTCCCTGTATTCGGAGGCATGAAAATGATATGAAATGGCTTGAGGCCTTAAAATTCCCAGATGAGTTGGTGGTTTTTCTTGCTCTGACGATTCGTCCACCAGATTGGCGTTCTACCAGTGATGGCAGGACTACCAAGAGAGAAAGTTCACAGATTGGCTCAAGCAATGGCCTGGGCAGGTGACATTGGCAGTGGGAATTAGATGTTTGTTGTGCACAAGTCAGTGCTAGTTAAATATTTGAACTCTAGAAAGATTGGTTGGAAATGGCCACTTAAACTATCTCCATTTTTTCCCAACCCACAATGATCCTGAATGACTTCAATGTACATTAATTTGTTTGTAATTACATGTTGAAATTCACCAATCCATGAAAGAAACAAACAAGTCATCTCATCATCTCATGGATCTCATCATTTTCTTATTTGACCCCGAATCGCAGGCGGTCATCGCCATTTTCTGCCTCTTTTGGACACGAGAGGTGTCACCGTATGGCCGGTGGACGTGTTGAATCTTAAGTATCGGTTCTATCCAAGGAACCTGTGTTTTTTTTACTTCAGAATTCTTGAAACTTTTGCGGTAACTGATTTAACGTGACGACTGGACTTATCCACCCCCCAAAAAACAAAACAACGGTACCCCCACTACAAAAAGCCGAAAGGTTTTATTTTTGAAAAGCCTTAGATGTTCACCTTTGTCATCCCTTAGAAGTTGGAGGTCGAAGCTGGCTTGAAGAACAACGGCAATGATGGGGTTTGGGCGCCAGATGTGCCATTGGAAGGATGTTGAGATACCTGGACTGGAAGTCTATCTTGAGGAAAGCAGGTTGGCAAAACCCTTCTCCTGGAGGGAGGTTTGCTAATGTAATTTCAAGAAGTGATCAAACACCCCTTCTGAACGAACTTATTTCCTCAACTGCTTTTGTACGGGATTGAAATGCAAGCATTTGATATACATATATCTATGCATCGGATTTTAGATGTAAGGCTTGCTGAGTCTATTGTAAAAGGGATTTAGCAAAAACTGAAGTTCTGGTTGGACAACATTTGTTTTGCTCAAGATTCCTCTACTTTTAACCGCTTGACAATCGCTTCTCACCATTCAGCTGAAGGAAGGGAAACAGTTACTACTGTAGTTTTTTTGTTCAATTTAGGATTATTCCCTCATGCCTGCGGAAGATTTCCGGTGTACTACCATTTTTGTGGAAGAGTTGTTTGGCTAACTGGGCATGGACCGAAGATACAGAGATTCTGATTGGTGAATTTTGTTTCGAATCACCAACGGTGCTTTACCGCTTGATCCCAAAATCTCCAATGAGGTTGTTTCTATTGATGCTTGTTTCTTGATGGAATAGTATGATATGTGCTTGTTTCAGAACGAATATGATACTGATACAAGTATGTATTTGTTTCTATCGCTGGAAATCGGTGGAAAGAACTTTACAGTTGGGATTTATATAATACTTGATTTGATTTGGGCGATACGCCAATTTTTAGCTCTCATTGTCAAGCATTGGCCCAAGGCCGCTTTTTGTTGTAAAACCTTTAGCTGATTTCAAAGTAAAACCTGAACTCTGCCGTGTTTCTTAAAGTGAACAGTTTAGTTACCTTCAATACCTTCTACATCCGGCGACTCGATAGGGGTCGGTACAGTGATCTCCAGGTGTTACAAGTGGCGGACAAACTCAAGTTGACATTGACGGACATTATTGTGTGAAAGCTCAGTTGTTGCAGGGTTTGTTTCAATTTTAAATCTGCATAGGTGCAAGGTGCAAGCTGTGAACTTTTTTCTCCATTCAAGATACTTCACCACATTCTAATAAGATTGAAGGTAGCGAACTTGAACTGATCCCGTAGGACTTGCTGAGGATTTGTAGAAGGCGATTCGGCGATAATCTGAGGACTTGGTCAGGAATGACATCCCACCATTGACACGGTGCACCTTGGAAGCTTTGATCGTGATTTTCGTACACAACAAGGTGGGGCATGACAAAAGTTCAGGTCTTTTCTTGGTGTTTTGGTTGGCTGTTTTTTTTTTGGGGCGACCGAGATTCTGAAGTTTTTTTTTTCGATAATGATATGATATTGAGGTTTAGTTGGAATTACACTATTCTACCAGATTTCCAAAAATGCTGAAATGAAGGATAGATCAGTGTCTGGCGGAAGCGCTCAAGAATGTTCTCTTATGATTTTGCCATAGTTACAGGCTAATAGAAACATGGATGTACCGTGTAACCATGCAACAAACAATGTTCTCAGGGTGCAATTCAGGCAACCCTGCATTTCCCTGCAATTCCCCAGGATACCGTGGAAGAGTTGGGAGCGATGGGAACAAACGCAGTGGATGATTTCGATTGGTTGGTTCAACTTCGGTATTACATCGAGGACTTTGAATTTGGGAATTGGATGGTACTGGAAGTTTTTTGAAGGATTTTGATTCTTTTTTTAGTGGGGATGGGTAGGCGATGTTTCTGGGGCCCAGCGGTCTTAATTAATACCGGCATACGGCATACACTGTATGATGTTTTGTTTCCTTTATTGCTGGATATGTATTTGGCAATAAAAGCATAGATATTGGGGGAGCTAAGGAGCCAAGGATGATGCATTCTCTCACTATAAGGGGAGCTGAGGAGCACCAAAATCTTTAAAGATAGTTGTACATGTTGTACTGTCATTGATGTCAGCATGAACATATCGGTCCACACACACAGTTTTTTTCAGGCAGTTTTGCGATTCTATGTGTCAAACCAAGTCTAGTACTATAGCAATGACATTTAAAGCATTCTCCAGCACCGGAGCCGTTTTTGTTAGGCGCAACATTCCCCCACAAACATTGGTGCGGCCAATCCGGCAAGCGAAAGAACGATAAAGATTGGAGATACTTGATAGTTTTTCGGGGAGATAGCAGGGCCAGGGCAGTGTCCTTGTAGAGGAATGATGATTCAAACCAGCATTCATATTATGAGCAGTACGATTGTTTGTTCTTACGTACTTGCTGAGTTGATCTGAGTTGCAAAACTCGTAGATTTCATTGACTTCTATGTTTTCTATGCTGTGATTTGAACATTGAGGAGAACCCAGAGAAGCCACAGCAGGATTTGTCAGAATCTCAGTGTCAGGTCAAAGGGAAGGCAGTTCCGTGGCTCTATGGTTTGTTGGAAAAATCTAGATTACAACGTTGATAGATAAAGTTCTGCAGCAGTTGGTTGCTTTCGCAACATGTTGCATCGGTTTGTCAACTTTACAGATATCAACAACCGAAACGAGAGGAAACAAATCAACAATGACACAGGAAAAAACAAAAATTTTCCTTGGAACTTCCTCCACCCCAAAGGCCTCACCAGGGTAGCATGGAATCCTATCTGCACTGTATGCTTCATCCATGTTGCCGAAAACCATCGAATCCGGATACTTTTTTTTTAAATGACAAACAAACCCATCCAAAAACCTATGAATCTCATTCTTTGTCAATTTGTATCGCAGTTTCTTTTGAAATAAACCTGAAACAACATCTTTTTTTTCGCAACCAACACCCTGCCCGTGCATGAAGGGAAGGGCTCCCACCCGGGCGTTTCCACCCAACCCAAACATATACAAACCACCTCCGCGCCGAGGTTTGTGAGGATCACCAACAGTTTCTTAGGCTATGCCTATGAATATTTGGGCAATTCCTCCCGCCTGATTGTCACACCACTCACGGTGCCGGGGCTGCCGGGGATTGCATTTTTGGATGACGTCTTTGTTTGGGAGAATGGTAGAAAATGGATTTATGATAAAACCTTTCCATTTGGACTTGTTGGGTTATTCGAAGTTTTGAAATTATGTGCGACTATGTCGGAAAAAAGTGCAGAAGAACAGATTTTCATAAAGAGAATGCTATGTGATATTCTAGATCAACCATATTCATCGATATATTCTTCTTGTATGATCACTTCCCCTTTTCTGCTTTCACCAACTTATTTTTACATTTGTTGTCATATAATACAAAACTAAGTAGTATATAGTTTAGTATTTTAGTTATAAAAAAACAATATAATATATACATAATATGCCAAATATGTTAAGTTAAGATAATGTGTATTTTCAATTGAACAAATATCTAAAATTGCCAATATTTGCCATCCAACATCACCTGCAGGATCGGTGCTATCGAACTTGCCTGGCAGCCTGGATAGGGGATCTAAGTAGATTGGTTTGCAGATTTACCCTCCTGGGAACCAACATATCCCAAGGCTCTTTTGAGTCGATGATTTTCCTTTTCCCAAGGTGAGATATATTAGTTCCCTAGAGGGTATGACTGTATCATTTATGTTTCAAATCATATCAAAGCCATCATGAACACCCTTGAATATAGAGTCATAGAGTCCAGCAGAATTTGGAGATCAGCAATTCATGCCTCGCCATGGAGATTGCAGCAACATGCAGGTTTTTTTTCGCAGCGAGGGATGACACTTCTCGGACATCACATATATAAGCTGAAATTGGAAATGGGGTGTCTTGGTCTATGGGGTCAGAGTCAGGGGGTCCCTGAGAATTTCCGACAGAAGTTCAATCCTTCCCAAAAAATCCCAAAAGACTAGTTCAATTTTTGAGAGCCGTTGCTTTGAACGGATTCCACGTGTTTGAGGCTGCGGTGCGCTGCACCTGCTCTACGGAGCTGCTCCGGAGGTGCGGAGCAGTGATCAAAAAAACCCTGGGTGTAGGTTGGTTGGTTGTTTTTTTTGGGGGGGATGAAATACTACCCAATTATATGAAGGGATTATAAGAATATAGATAATAAGTTCATGAAATAATGACCTCACTATCAAACCAAGCAATATTTCATGGAATGGCACTGGTGGGTTTTGATTACTGCTCAGGTGTTGATTGGTTTGTTTTCGACTGTCTTCGGTTATGTGTGTTTTTTGGGTGTCTATTTCGTGATGGCTATGGATGTAGAAAAATCTTGATCAACTCGATGGAAAGTCGATATTAATAATGTCATTGGAGGTTGGTGATGGGTGAGAAGTTGTGGCAGATCATCACAGCTGTTTATTTCAGCAACTTCACAGATGGTAGCTTTCTGAAAAAAACATCTTGTTTTAGCTTCCTTCAGGCAATGATTGCACAGGGATCCACTATGAACATGATGATTAGGATCGTTTCTTCAATACACTTTGCAAACCAAACTTACGGATTAACGATCGAAACACCTAAGAAAAGAAAAACGTCCCTCCAGTAAATTGACATGGCCGCATGGAGTTGTAGCATCTTGTGATATTTTGTGAAACGTACTGTTGATGAATCTTGGAGATTTATATAGTTTTCATTACCATATACAACTTCATATGACTTCCATTTTACCTGTTTGATTTCCGTTTTAAGAAATCAGAGCCGCAGGGACCAGCTGGCACGGGCAAGACTGAGACCGTGAAAGATCTCGCGAAGGACGGTCTCAGTTTAGGAATTCGTTGCCTCAACTGTCAGATTCTGCTGGAAATAGGCAAGAGCAACAGCAAATAAGATGACAACAACAACAACAGCAACAACAACAGCAACAACAACAACAACAACAACAACAACAACACCGTGTTTACGTATCTTTGACAAGTAGCTAGACCGCCAGACGAATGATAGGGAAGTTGTTCTTTCAATAGTTCTGTTGAACTTTAAACATTTGAGTTCCCGCATGCAACCATCAACTTGCCACAGTTGCATGAAATTTTCGTGCCCAAAGGCGCTGGCACGGTTTTGCGTGGTCTTCAATTGCTCGGATGAGTTGGATTACTTGGCCATGGCCAAGTTCTTCAAAGGCACATCGCTGCTTAGGAAGCAATGAATACCGTACCTGGGAGTCCTGGGAGTGGTACTTTGGTCAAGGGGTATCTGATCCTTTATATTTCCACGCATGCTGTGTTCTCCCCTCATTTTTCTGTACATAATGTATGGGTTCAGTTTGATATGACACTCGGATACACGTTTCGTTCTTTCACCCTACTTATACCCAGATCAGATAGATACCTTTCCCCTTTAGTGTCTGTGCATTCTGCATTATGGTTTGGTCATGTTTGGTCTGGAATCCTTCTCAAATGACGTGACAATTATGATCAATATTCATTCTCAAACCATCTCAAACCTTCATTACCAGTGTTTTGCTTCTACCTGACCAATTTTGGAAGGGTTCAAATATTCAATTCAGATACAGTATGTCTTTCTTGCCACAATCGCACCAGCGCTCGCATGACCAAGAGCTTTGACCCAGGCCCTTAAAGTGTGAAGCCAACCAAACAAGGTCACGACAAGTTTATGAGGGCATATGCCAAAATATAGGTACACTTGGGTGAGAATACCACTTGTAGTAGGTGGTTCAGAACCATTACTTAGTAATGCTTAGTAAGTCTCTAGGTAGATATACTTTTCACTTCCAATCTTCTTGTTCCAACTTCTTCCACTCAAAAGTGGCTTCCATAACCCAAGCCAGTTACAATCACCACCAAAAAACAGGGGGGTACCACTACGTCACCCATGAAAAAATGCAGGCCTTGCGGCCTCGGGTGGTTGGGCATGCTTTGATGAGTTCAATCGTATTGATGCAGAGGCACGGTTTCCAACGGATCGATGGATAGTCTCGTTGATATTCCTGAGGTTTAATATGGTTTCATGTCTTGTGGGAAGGTTCCACAATGACTTCATGACTCTCTCATACTCTCTTTATAACCATTAAGGATTTGATTTTGATTCGAAAACTCCACAGTTTTCAATGTTTTTTGGCGCACACAATAATTCTGGATACCGAAATTGATACCCGTAGCAGGCCATATATATGGCCATGGTATATATTAGATACTACCATTTACCATTTACCATAATTATCCATAATTTATCAATACCTTCTCAAATCTTCCGAATTTTCGTCTTCCTGTCACTTGGTGTTCTTTTCACCAAAATCATCGAATTTCCACAGATGATCCAAGGTGCTCAGCGTCATTGCCCAGCAAATCCTGTGCATCCAGAATGCCATTCGCGTTCGGGGCTCCCGTTTTCTCTCAAGGGTTGGAAAGTTTGTCCAAAAAATAGGTGACACAAAACACCTCAGGTGGGCCCAAAAGCCGGTTATAAATGGGGTGAAATGGGACACCTCCTATAAATGGCGGATAATAAATGGGTAACTGGGGTTATAAAACTATAAACGTACTTCTCGGAGTTGTAACCTAATTAGTAGGGGCCCACCTTGTAGTTTTGGTGATCTGATGAAGTCACTTTTCCCAATCATCAAAGGGCAGATAGAGTCGTCAAGGTGAAATATGATTGAATCATGATTGATGTTTTACTCAGGATCATGCCAAGAATGAGATTGGACGATCTAATCATCATAGATGTTTTACATATGTGTTACATATGTATTTTACAATTGGAGAATCATGTATATAATTGAATATATATTACAAGTCATTATGGTAATAGCTAATATGATATTTACTGTTTGATTGCATTGATCCTTTGAGTGAAAAGGATTGCCCTCAAAGGGGGTGTTTTTGGACAGTTCAGATGAGATGCCGGCCCCAATTCCATTCTGGATAGTTTTTTTCAACAGCAAAATGCAGCATCCATATGCATCCTATTTAAGTGGTATGCTACCACATTCACTCGTTTTTGTAAATGTAGTTTTAAATTCATTTGTTATTTTCAACCCATGGTTTCAGATGATCCAAATTGACTGGCGCATATTTTTTCAAATGGGTGAAAATCAACCACCAAGGTAGATTCCAACTCCAAGGTGGTCACCCGTGAGTCAGACAGTTACACCTCGACTGAGAAAAACCGCCCAGGAAAAGAAGACTCACTTCGAGTTTGAAGGTACCGAACTTCCGATCATTTGGACCTGCAACTGTCCGGCAGCTTATCAAGTGTGTTTTTTTTTGGGGTAAATCCGGAGAAAATGTCACGGGGTAAATCCGGAGAAATCACCGGCTCAATATATGAACGTTGCCGAGGTTTCATCACGATGAATCCGGGCTATGCTGGACGGGCAGAGTTACCTGATAACTTGAAGGTGGCGGTTGTTGCAAGGGAATGCATTGATAAGACATGTTGAGATTAGGTGGATCCTGGCGGAGTCACCTCAGGTCTGGAAGTTTTGAATGAACACTTCTTGAAGGATTCTGTTTTCAGAACATCTCTTAAAAATCAAAGTCAAGTCTGGGCCCATTGAAATATAGTTGCATACCAGTCTGCGGGTAGGAATGTTTTTTTTGTTCGCACATGGAACCTCCACTGGCACATGAATATCTCCCAGATTGGTTCAGCAATACTGCATTTATCACAGTTGATTGACCACTTTAATCTTGAAGTATTCCTTCCAACAAATGTGTGTAAAACAAAAACATGTTGTTTTTCATGAGCAAAAAAAAACGGCGGGTCCGGGCTGGTGGGGGAATGTCATGAATTTCACCCTATTGGCCCATGTATTTGGCTCTCAAGTTTCTGGCCATGCGCCGGCCTGAAGCCTCGGAGCATCCCGTGGGCATGGAATGGGAAAACGAGCATTTTCCAATGTTCACAGTGCCTTTGGAGATATTTCTGCAGATGACCAAAGTTCAAGAATATGAGGACTTGATGGAGACTCTGCACGCATGATTCATGGATACATTTTCAACACATCACATTGTTCTATATTAATGAAGGGCCAACTCCAGTGGTGACCTCGTCATTGGGCAAATCAACTTCTTGATATGTTTTATTAAAGTAGGAACGCGGACAGAAAACATCCAACGAGACTTTCATGTGACTTTCATCACTTTCATTTGTAGAGCCTGTCATGTTCAGCAGACATGGCCCGTCTCGAAGTCTTGAATTCCAGTTCGTTGGATTTGGGGTTGTAAGCAAGATTCAGCACACCAAGGATTCCAAGGCTCTATGTGAATTCCATGAAGCTATGGGCAAGGCTATGTTCGTGTCCCATCAATGGATCAGCAAACACCATCCAGATCCAAAATTTCAGCAACTTGTCGTTTTGCAAAATGCTCTTAAGAATCTCCTGGCGGGTAGAAGCAAGGTAAGCCTTCCACCAGCAATTGAGATTATTGCGAATGGAACAGCGAAGAAGTGTCCCACGCCTGCTGACTTTCAGAGCTCCCTGTTTGTTTGGTACGACTCTTGGTATTTGTGGGTTTTTGATGACTGTTGCACCACCTGGGATGTATAAAAACCCTGTAGATAATGGGATAAACCACCATATCAACTGGTCCAGGATTTCTTCCATCAACCGTACTTGTTGGAAGTGCCCCTTTAACCTTTGTAGACGTGCTCCATTTCATTTCCTAGAGTTCAAGGCTTCGCTCGTTCTTTACGCTGGACTACCTTGCCATGAAGTACCAAGGACTATTTTTGTTGTCCCCAAGGGAATTCAGCTCTTGCTTGCCACCAACGTGAGCTTGCAATTGGTTCCATTTCCTCATATGTCGCAGCTGGGTACTGTGTTAAAACGCCCGGAGACTCCAAACGTTGCGAACAAAAACCTTTCAAGGCCAGTTCAAACCAAGGGTTTTCAAAGAGGATTTTTTTCAAAGCAAACTGAGGCACGCTGTTTTTTCTTCATCGTTTTGTGTCCTGCTTTGGAGCATGCAGATGGACAGACCTTGAGCTACGCGAGCTGGGAAAGGCGTGGCTGGTGCCGCATGGAAAGGATGTCTCGAGAGTTGCTTGGGCAAAGTTGGGGCAATGATTCCACGCGTGAAGTGGTGCTACTGTTTACATTTGTTTACTATTGCTTTGTCGTGGGGAGTTTATGGATGTTTATGGGGGTTTCCATTTAAATCCATTTACTTTGGCACATTTGCTGAATCGCACATGGGCACCGAGGCTGGCCAGAGATGATGGCTTTATCATCTCTGTTCAAACGGCTAGCCATCCGACTTTAGCATGGAATCTGAGTGGAATGGCAAAAGCTCCTGGCAGTGGAGAGTTTAGCTTTGAGATAGACAGACAGCGCGTGGGCCAAGTCATCCTAAGAATCTCACTTCCAAGAAACTGCACCGGGCATCCGATGTATTTGGGATAAAGATGGATCAGGTCTAATCTAATCTAATCCCAACCAGTCTCAATCAAGGAATGTGGTAGTTGATCCTTTGATCTCTTGATCACCCCGAAAAGGTCTCGAGCTGAATGGAATCCAAGGAATGCTTTGGAACAAGTTGCACTACCATTTGGCAAACGGGGAGTTGCACAACTACCGTTTCCTTCTAAGCGGGCACGGCAAACAATTTGAAGGCGTCCCTGGTTTGCATCCTATTGAAGGCCTTGTATCTGGCTTTCAGACTGAGACCGACCCTGCAGATGATCCAGGCAAAGCTCACGACGTTTGGGGGGGATGTTTTGTTTTGTCCTTTTCATGTGGGAAACAGACGTGCTGCTTTGCCAAGTAAGAAGCGATTCAAGAGAAAATCACCCATCCCAGTGCTAAGGCGGCTTTTTGGTCGCAAGGTTTCTACATGACAACATCTTCGGGAGGGTCACAGACAGGGACACTCGTGGATGGTCACCACTTTGCTACGCAGTTGTCCAGGGTGATGCTGTTTTGGTCAAAGCCCTGTTGGACAGCAAGGCAGATGCCAATGACCAGATTCTATGCAATAAACTGGAGGCAACTCTGAGAAGGAAGGCGCCAGTGCTTTCATTGGCCGTTGCTTACCACAACAACGAAGTAGCAAAGGTCTTGATAGCAGCACGTGCCAACGTTGATGGCGGCGCCGGAAAACCTGGCACGGCCCTTTGTTGGGCCGCGTCTTCGAACAATGCCTCTGCAGTTCGCATTCTTTGTGAAGCCAATGCAGATCCGCACATCAAGGCATCTTGGGCCATTTTGGGGTCTTAGATTGTGGTGTCTTTGATATTTAAATATATTTGAAAACTCTTGGGTTGCTCACACAGCAGTGTAACCTCTTAAATCTGATGCTCAAGATTCGCTCTTCGTGTGTGTGTGTGTGTGTGATTTTTATATATTTTTATAGGGGACATATACAGGACCCATATGGACCCATTTTCCTTTGTCTGACTTTGGCTGGAACGAAAAGCCCATGTTTTCTTCTGGTAGCAAGAGGAGGTGATCCATCGATCTCTTGGCTTTTCGTTGGAAAAACAGACCTTCTCAGATCATCATCACTACGGCAGTAGGTGAATATCCGAATCTCTGGTGACTAGGTAGTGGTATGTATGGTATGTAGTGCTGGATTGTTGATCTGGCATTTCTCATCGGGGTGCGGATCGCTGTGCGTTCTCGATCTTTGTTGCTGCGATCTGAGTTCGGTCCGATCACCATGAGATCTAGTGGTTCGAGTTGAGCGGTCGGATAATATCAACCCCCAACAGTGAGACCATTGGTTGCGATACGCTTGAAATCAGTGGGGCAATTGTCAGAAAATCTTTGGAAGATGACTGAATCTGTAAATACCATTAAAATATCATTAATTAAATATCTATCAACATCCATCAGCAGGATGTGCACATACACATGACACACATAATTGTCATGTGTATGTGCACATCATGCCACATGATATAATGAACTACATTGAGAACATATATGTATATAAATATTTTAATGATAGCATCATATACATTCCAACTGTCCTTGGATACATTCCAACTGTCCTTGGATGCATGAGACCTGATTCGTCGGCAACGCAGCAGCAGTTTCAGGTTTTCCCTGATACGAGTCCTTTCAGAATTGCTTGTTGTGCGGGCAGTGTGGAGGCAATGAAGGAGTTGCTCGTGCATTTCCCAGTGCCCAGCTGCAAAAATTGGTAAAGTACTGGTACATTAAACATCATGAAACAAATGTGTATAGACAAACGCAAGACCACCCAACGCAGAGATCAAAACTCTACAGTTTTAAGTGTGGCGATGCACCCTTAAAGCAACACCTTTGAATAGGGCAGGTAAGTGAGTCACCCCTCCGGTCGTTGTGGCCCCCACCCCCAGCATCAAAACGGGGGAACTTTACCCATTGCTTCACTGAAGAAAGGATTGACCCTCACTGTGGTATGGGGTCAATGAGGAGTGCCCAGAAATCTTGTAACATACTAGTTACTACGTAATATAAGCATGAGGAATTGCATGTTGCGGAGTTTGTGTGGGGTCTGTTGCTTTTGGCTATGCGTATGGAATCTCTCTTATTTATTCGGAAAGCAATGCAGTCTTCTCAAAGGCACGCTTCTATACTGTATAATCTTCATGCTCTTGTGTTTGGCCCCTTATGTTTTGCACAAGCAACAAGACACCCAACCAAACCAAAGGCACTGAGCTTGCGATTTTGCCTTCACTCGGCCTTGGTTTTCTTTGGATCTGGTGAAATGGTTTCGAGCTTGATCGAGGCTGCAGCAGATATCAATGAGCAATTGCGGGTCCCTTCATCTCGTCTACTTTGGTGGAGTATTTTGAAGATGCTTCATGCCAAGCATTACCTCAGCTCTTCTGCCTTGACCTATTTAGCATACCATCACTATGGTGCCACTCCGTTGATTGTGAGTATCCTGTCCCCTGAATGGGTAGATTTTAAACTGTAAACCTTTTAATTCGGGGGGGGTGGAATACAAAATGCAAACGCATAGCAACCGGTTTCCCTCGCTGTTGATAATAAACAGATACATGTTTTCTTTGGGTCAATCAAGCATCTCAGGCATTTTGACAGGCAAATTTGATGCAACAGCCATTCTACTTAAAGCTGGTGCAAACACAGAAATCCGCAATGATCGCGGAAAGAGTGCGGCATGCTTTCTCCAAGAGATGCATGTGAACATGCCACTAGGCCTTGTGTTCAACCAAGTGGCAGCAGAAAGTCATCCTTCTGATCTTGAAGAAGAGGAGGACATTTTTTCAATTTGAGGAGCTGTCCTTAAATGATTCTTCTGATGCTCCAATGAGCAAATAGCCGTATAGCCGTATAGCAGTAATTACTGTATGTGCTGTGTGGATGATTTCATCGTCCTATTATTTTTCAGTAGACCCTGTGACTTTGATGAGATCTTGTATGTACAGTCACGGAAGGAAAAAGAGTGGATGCCCGTTGATTACATACACTGTAAAAATTGCGGGACTTGCATGTTGTGTGTATAGAAATGGTACATGATGGGTACATGAGCCGTGATCAAAACTAATGGATATTGAACAGTGTTTGTGTTGTCTCTCTAGAAATCAATCTTTTGCATATCGCCCACAAAACGATAATACACGCACCAAAAATGACACCGTTGCTTATGTAGTATATGATAAGCTGGAACAATAGAGGGACGATTTCTGCAATGTGTCAAGGAGGGGAAGCTTTTGTGAGAGCCGACACAACAAATTTTGAAGGGCGCATCACTGATTGGCTTTTTTGGTGGTACTGTATATGCAACCTCCCGACAAAATGTTGTTTTGAGAAACCGTCAAGCACTACACGCCTCTGAACGCACGGCCCATAGCCAGGCATTGTTTCGAACAGTGGCCATGATGGTGAGAAGCTTACCTGGTTGCACTGGGAACATGATCAACAGTGAGGGTTGATCTTAAAGACCAACGAGACGAATTTACAATAATTTTGTGTCGCACAAGCAGAATGATTGGACATCCTGGTGCAAAACAGCACCTTTGATACGGTCTGGATTGGTCATACACTTTGCCAGTGATCCACCAGTGGCAGGTCCCGGACTACGCAATGATTGCAGAGATTAAGTTGTACTCTTACGGATATGAGGTGCCACAATGATTGGAAATATTGTCGTTTCGTGCATCGTTTTGCTGATAATTTGCCAGCAGAAACCTCCTTGTGTATCGTTCAGCAGTTCGAGAATCACAACCCAATGAAACCCGTAGGATCCATGGTCATGGTATATTTACCTACATGAATCATTGATCTTTGTGGTGAATGCTGGTATTATGAATATATATGCACACGTATATATATATATATACCATACATGGATGGTATGGGAGACCATACCAACTCACCACAAACCACAAGGACTCCCGTTCTTTGGCTCAGAAGATTGCTCGGAAGCTCAAGTGAAATCATTTACCGAGCCATAAGTCGAAGTGTAAAGATACCCTCCAGGGAACTAACATACCCCATCCCAAAGGATCCCGTTTGGGTACTTTTTAGTGGATGATTTTCCTTTGCCGTTTGGTGGGATATGTGATTGTTCCCTAGGGGGTATGCAAAATTAGTTTATTAATCTATCGCCTCGTGTGGTGGTTTCAAAGATTTGCTATTTTCATCCCTGATCGTGGGGAATGATCCAATTTGACGAGCATACTTTTCAGATGGGTTGAAACCACCAACTAGTAGCTCATTGTTGACATTAGATGCAGTTGAATCAGTCAAATCAGTGGAGATTTAGAAAGACTATTCGATTAAAAAGTATTAATCAAACTTTTTTTTGGGGGGTCAAATATGGTTTAGTGATTTTCATCATGTTTATCCTGGTTCATTGTAACAAAGACATGGCAAAATATGCACCCTCTTGGGAACTAACATATCCCATCAAAAATCGCTTTTGAAGATAATTTTCTTTTTCCGCAGGTGGGATATGTTACTTCCCTGGAGGGTAGGTATTGTTTGGCAGTGTTTGGCGTTGACCGCACGGTCCGAATACATCCCTTGAAACACCACAGATAGCCGACCGCTTCTTGGTGTCCTGATGTTCCCCAGAAAAGGAGTTTCTTAATGTGTCTTTGATTATCCAGGATCAGCAATTCAATTGACAATCAATGCTCATACTGTACTAGCTGATAATTCAAATACTTATCAGGTACTTACTGTAACAATCTCAAGAAAGCCTGCATCCTCAGAGGCCCGTGGAAGGAACTAAATATCTTCGTTTCAACTCCCCACAGTAACTATGCATGATCTGTATCTTCTCTACAATTTCCAAGTATTTCATGTAATGTGTTTTTTGTTTCCGATAAAGATCATAGGATCCATGGTCGTGGTATATTTCCTTATACATTTACCACAAAAATGAATCATTCATGGATGGGCCAATATACCATGACCATGGACCCTATGGATTTTTTTTACAAGGCCCAAAGCAGTGTCTGTTCTTCAACTACTGAGGTCACCACTTACAAACTCTGCTCAGAACAGCTCTCTTCACAGAAGTGGGGGTGCCTGTAGATTTGATGTGCCAATGGTTGTACTTGGGGATATGAGATTCGTCCAGAGACACACACGACGTGGTGTCCCCCCCCCCCCCAAATTTCAAAAAAAAAACTGTTAAACAACTACTTGAAATTTATGACTAAACAGCAACCCTTTTCTGGTTTCTCATAGCTTGGATTGATTCCTGCAACACATGGTGTCCGAAAACAAAACACCTACTTGAAATTCTTAACCAAGGTGCACTTATTCATGTTGCATAGTGAATTGTCCTTTTCGTGTCCTGTATATGCAGTGAAATACCTTCCCCGATAGGTAGCGCTAGTTTTGCGCTAGATATTCCTTATCATGTATGACAATACATGTAGTTGTATACTGTATGTACAGTAAATCAAAACTATTTTCATTTGTGAGACCCATCCACGTTTTTAGAAAGAAAGCACTTTTGCAGAATCAACAGATATGTTTGGACAGGACCTCAGGACCTCCGAAATGAAAGCAACAAGAATCGCAGAGCACATGTTTTCCTATAATTCAGAGGCCTCACGCTTCAACAGTCACTGATCTTATCTGTCTGATGGGATGTTTGCATATTAATGTTTCATTGAAATGGTGGCAAAATACCCAAACTGCATCTAAACAGAACACTATTTTGGGATTGTCTTGATCTCTTCCTTGAGCCCCAAAACATGAGGCATTACGACTACGGCATGCGCGCTGTCTTCGCTGTCTTGGTGCAAGCTGGTCGGCAGGAAAGCCCGGTCCAGTGGGTTGGCAATTCCAATGATGCGTTCGTAGTAAGCCCAGCGTTCAGGCCGTAGGAAAGGATCTTTTACCAACTAGTGGCATTGCAAAAAAGGTAGACTAACACGACAACGGAGGACCCTTTGAAGTTGCAATTCCTACTATAGTTGATCAGAGGACACGTAGTGTGAAAGGTGTTTCCTTTCATCTATGACAATTTGATTAAGTATGATCAAAGGTGTCATGGGGTCACCACAGACTTGTGCTGCGAATTCAATCTTGTGCAGACCGAAAATTATGAGTTTTGATGGTGATTCCATTAGGGGAATGAAAATGAATGAGCCACCAAAAGCCACAAGAATATGAGATATTCATACATCTCCTAAATTTCATTACCAACCCAAAGTGACCAAATACAGCTAGGAAACATAGGTGTATCGGGTTTTTCTAGGTGTATAATTACATCATCATCTAGGTATAGAGATGCATATTTTCCCTTGATCTTTTCCCCTCGGCTGATTTGTCCAAGGCTGAAACGCAATAATCCTACTCAGAAAGAGACCATTTTGATGATGCAGTCAGTGAACGATGTCAACTTGGCCAAGTTTTTGGACTTTGATGTCAGACCCTCAGATGTGAAGCAACTTTTTGCAACCTCCAGATTCGGTGTGGTGGCAACCAACGATGTTGATCTAGCTTAGTTGAAGTCAAAGTTCTATTTTCTCTCCATTTTAGAGCTCCTGATATGTCAACATTGTTCAAAAATGTTCAGAACCCATCATCACACTGCATATATTCACAACAATATCTTCAATTTTTGTGGGAGGATGATGTAGAATCATCGAGCTTTGAGGTATCATTCTGGAGATAAGAGCTGTGTAACAGTCACACCTTCATCACTCCTTAGAAGCAGGTCCAAATCCTCCATCCCTGAAGGTCACATTTGCTTGTCATCCGGTAAACCAGCTTTTTTTCCTGCCTTTCAATTTGAGGTTCCGCTGTACAACGGCATCACACGTGATCTCTTCCCGGGTGTGTACCCTTCTGCCACGTTTTTTGTGTTTGCGAGGATGATGTGTTTGAGAGCATTTGCATCATTGGAATCTAAGAATCTAAAGTACCCCCCTAATGCCGGGCCCCCCCTCCCAAAGAAATAATGCCTTATTCAGGGATTACACATGATAAATTATACATCATTATATATTAATCACATAACTACTATGATCCCTTGTTCCTTGGGGAAGGTGGCATTGGTGACACTGATGTCAGGGATTTGCCAAAGCCTGACTACTCGATGATGGTATGAAAGCTTAGAGTGGTAAAACGACTCTTGTGTGGTGAAAACCCATGGGTTGAGGTGTGTTAAGGTTTGAATCTTTTATGAACGAGTGGTTTATGATGATGTTTCAGAACTCTGATATGTAGACATGTTGAAGATATTCAATGTTACTGCTTTTTTTGGAGTTTGTGACCTTCAAACTTCAATCTACCCTCCGGTAAACTAACACATCGCCATGGACAATTCCCCATTTTTTCCTGGTAAATACCATCCAAAATGGTGGATTTTTCATAGCTATGATAGTTCACCAGTAACGTGTAACGTTGCCACCTGTTGAGGTCAACAAGTTGACGCAAAACCTGGATGTCACTCATTGTCAGGCATTCCACCGGTGTTTTCGCAGCGGTTGAGTACCAATTCGTGTTGCTGGTTGTATGTGTTATGTCCCTGAAAATTAACGGCTGGAACCTAAAGTCATGGAGGTTTGGTTCAGATGATTCTTAGGTTCCATGTTAATTTTTCCAGGGTGTATATAGATTTGGGTCATTTAGGGTAAAATGATGTAAAATGTAACAGGAAAGCATTCCACAGGAATTACATGGAGTAGATGAGGTGCTTTTGTAAGGACTGAGTCCGGTGGTTTGTGATTTGGACACATGGGTGGTTACCGTGCCGCTTGGTATGTATTCGGTTGAAGCACAATTGCCATCCATTGCTCCATTACCACTACCCGCAAAGCATACTAATACTCTACTAGTTTTATCTTGTAGAAAACGGTAGTATTCACTAGACACAGATGATAGAAACACCTTAGGATAATGAATGGGAGGCAGACGCTCAATTTGTTTGCAACACTAGGTCCCTATATCTTGGAAACAAACCCTCATTCAATTGCATGAAAATACTGCATAGTGACTGCATCCCAATTCCAATTCCTCATGAAAGTTTGGATGATCGTTTCTACCATGTGTTGTTTTCACCAACGGCCAATGGGGAAGATTAACCCATTTCCCGTGTGTACTTTCCAAGTGGGTTGCTCAACAGCCTAATAGGGGGATTCTAAAAAACCTTCTACAGTACGGATTCTTAGTAGCTCAATCTGAGATAATCTGGGAAATTCCCTCGTGACTGACCAATCAGTACTTCACAGGTGTGGAGTTTCAGTGAGTTTCATACTTCAACAACTTCAAGAACATACTATTGATGAACAAGATCCAGCTAAACAGTTGATATGGTGAATATTAGAGTTCACCAGTGCTTTTGTTGCCTTCCCAACCAATAACACGACTAAATCCCACTTTTGCACCACAGACTTTGTGGTGCAGGCACATCCTTATTTTATTGACAAGATCATCCAGTTCTACGAGTGCCATCTCGTCAGGCAATGTTCAGCCACATTTTGTAAACCTTTCATTTTTGGCCAAGAAATCCCATGAAATCACCATGACCCACATGAAGGATTTGTTTTTCGAGCTTCATACTGTCAAAGGGGTGAACACGAAGTGTATTTTTTTTTACTTGAAATAATCTTGAATATATCCGTAGTTGAGAAAGCTTCATAGTTCAATCGTACTACAGGAATCCTAGATCTGTTGGGGTGCACTTCCGTGCAACTTTTGCACCAGACCCTTTTCCAAAAAAGTGGGACACATTTTGGACATCTTCAGAGATCTTGCGTAGGCGTAGGCGTATTTCAATGTATTTCAGATTATTTCAGACTGAAATGGTTCCGCAAATCCTTTGGACATGTCATGAAAGCTGGGTGTTCCCAGCTGGAGTTTTCTTTTGCCTACAAGCCTACAAGCAGAAATGTACTGGAGGTGGAGTTTTGCCCTTCTGAGTGATTTTCAGTACGTTTAGAAAGGTTAGAGAAGTCTTTTTGTTGGTCCGGCCGTGGTGACATGGCTGATCCCATGATGTCATGGTGACGGTAGATCATGAGAACAAAATACATGTGAAGATGTCAAGATGCATAGTGATAGTGACTTTAGAGAGGGGCCATCTACTGCGGATGTAAGAGAATGCTCATTCATCTTGATTAGTCGATACATATCATGATATGAGATACAATTCAGTTTAACACCTGCCCCCTGACCACCAGGCACAGCGTGATGCTCGTGGGCATGCCATTCAGTGGCAAAACCACAGCTCTCAACACACTGCAGAAGTCCTTATCGGATCTTGCACAGGACCGGTCACGGATCACAGAGGCAATATCCATGAACTGAGAGACCCGTTGATTCATCGCGTCTTATTCTGTAGATGTCTTACACAGTTGCAACACTGGAGAGATGTTCTTTTAATTTACTTCACTCTTGACAGCCGCAAGTACCGGTGGGCCCAGCCCAAGCAAAACTTGATTTGTTCATGTAGCTGTGGCGACCTAAACATACTTTGTGTTTATAGTTTATAGTTTGGTGAGCCCAAAATTGATGATTGGAATCTGTTGGGTGTTGTTGGGGTTTGGAACAAAAACATAATTACGAAACATTATCTGATTGGTGGTTTCATATAATTTGTTTATTTTCATCCCTATCTAGGGAAATGATCCAATTTGACGAGCAGATTTTTCAGGTGGGTTGAAACCACCAACTAGTTATCCAAAGGTCCTTCATTGAGTGCCCAGCATCAGCAAACTGAACTCCTGATGGCTCGCCAGATTCAAACAACCACAGGAGGGGTTGATGCATCCAGGGTGCATCGTGCATCAAGAATGGGGATCCCAGAAAATCGCGGGGATACATCATTTGCAAGATGCATGATGATGGATAACGATGTATAATGCCTGATGATGCATGATGATCATTCATGGTCATGATGATGTGATGACGTTGGTGATGATGGTGATGATGATTCGTTATGCTGATGATGAAGATGAGGATGATGATACATGGTGCATGCTGGTGACGTATTATACATGAACAATGACTTATGACTGATTGAAGTTTGACGATTGGTAATTTGCATCTCCTGGTAGATGTTATTCGCACAAATATTTGGTTGTAGCATGGTCGAATGAGTCAGATGATTGACAACGGTCTCGAACACGGTGAAATAATGGACATACGACATGGTTAGTCAGTCTATATGACACCAAGGCAAGACTGAACCCTAAGTCTATTCCTGCAAGAGACTTGTATGGATGCTTTGAAGAGGTAGGGGATGTCAAATGTTGGTGGGCGGCGCAGGTACAATGGGGATACAGTAGGACATACACACACAGAAATACTGAAAGAGTTCGATTTTATCCAGTGTGGGTGTGTTTTCTTTATGTTTTTGTCATTGTTAATCTTTTTTTGTCATGTTTTTGTTTGTTGCGCCTGTCCTTCCATTCAAATCAATAGCTTCTTTGTGACTCCCGCAAGTCAGATTTTTTTAAAAATCTGAACGCAGGTGTCTCGCGAATGGGTTGATGGCATTGTGGCGGTGCTCTTCCGAGACTTTGCGCGCAATCAGAGTGAGGAGTGGCGGAGTGGCGGGGGCCGGGGCGATGATGAGATCATTCCCATGAGAAAGTCACCAATTTGTCATGCGATGAGAAGCCCAGTAGTTGGATGTAGGGATGTACTGGTACAATGGTCATTTCAAAATCAATCCAGTTGAATTTACGTATTGTAATTGTAATGTATTAATTTACTATATAAGTACTTTATAAGCTGCACAGTAACTATGGGGATGATACTGTTTAGCCAGGCATCAACGATCACCAAACTGAGCTCGGCAGGAACGCAAGTGGTTGGTCTTCGATGGTCCAGTAGATGCAGTGTGGATTGAAAATATGAAACTTGGCACTTCTGAAAACCTATGGAATGGAAGAAGAATTGGAAACTGATTGGGTTGACAATGCCAGAGGAATGTTGAGACTAAGACTTCTTCCAAAAGAGTTATTCTGATGGATTCAAATTGGCTTGATGCTTTGTTTGATCCATGTTGGCCATGAAAGAGTCTTATCTTCAGCGTACGGTCTGAAATCCTTCAAAGTTGCCTACATGTCATTGATATTTGCTAATGGAATCGATGGAAGATGGTGTAACTTTCAATACCTTTCCAAGAAAAGTCCTATGATATCTCATATAGTATCCTGAATTCAAGTCGAGTGCATCAGTACTTTGGCCTTGTCGTTCAAATTTCATAGGACGATGCTCTTGCCCTGAGTCTAGGAATACCGTCATGGACGAGAACAAGAAATTGTGCCTGAACAGCGGCGAGATCATAGTGACTCGTTCCTGAAATCGCAGATTGATGATGCAATGTACATGTACTTGTGAATGACCCACGAAGAAGAACCAAAGTACAGCCAGTGTCACTTGCGTATGTTTTTTCAATTTGTTTAACACAATGTTTATAGACACATCATGACACAAAAACAAGAACTTGGATCAACTCGGTGCCCGTAGAATCAGATCTTGAGGCCATGTCTGCCAACATGCGAACCATTATCGAGCCAATGGTCGCTGGTTTGCAAGCCTTACGTTTGGTTTTGCTAGAGTTTACACAATTTTCTTGGGCTATTCAAAAATGAGAGGATGCCAAATGGATGTCGAAACCGTGGCAATTGACATGTTCGAAGGCCCCTTCAAATCTGTTGTGCAAGACACGATCCATCATCCATCATCCATTCGAGTCCCTCAGTGAATGGAGCTTGTGAATCCATGGGGCTTGGAATTCCCCATAGACCCATTGGTTTGATATGGTATTTAATGTGTGATCATTGCTATTGCATGACATAGATTGATATTGCATGTTTCCTGGTTGATTGCATGTTAGACTCATTTATATTCATTTATGATATTTTACTACTGTCATCATCATTGTCATAATTATCATCATCATCAGTTTCAATTAGTGATCAACTGCAGGAAAGAATCAAACATATTATACATCGGTCTCGGAATTGCAAACATCAACTACATCATAATGAATCTGCTCATTGGTGTTTCATAAGATTCCTTCACTATTCTGTTTCCACCCAGTCTGTGTCTTTGTTTTGTTTTGTTTCTATGTCTTGCCATCTTGCATTCGAAAGTGTTTCAACATGTCTCGGTTTTACAAGAATAAGATGAGAGATGCATAGTTTTAATGGAGATTTTCGTCCGAGACCTCGAACTTGCAAGGATGTGGAAGTGGCTTCACCAGCAACCATCAGTCGCAATGGCATGGTTTGGGGAATCCCAGTTAAAACCGGGCGGTGCGGTAGTCCTTGGTGGATGAAACGGTGTAGGGAATGTCGGAGGATTCTCTGAACTGGATGGAGCTTGGCAGGGGAGTACGCCAGCAGCTAGCGACTGTTTTGTATTCCTAATAGAATTGCTCTATGACCCATAATGCATATACTTGGTATATCAGTGGTATATGGTACATGTATTTTTACCTAATCAGAATACCATCTTTTCGCTTGTGAATCTTAAGAACAAGGTTGCAAGATTTCAATTTTATTTTCCAAATGATGCAAGAAACGTTGGCGCATTGAGGTCTTCTTTGAACCGCACCTCATGGGATATCAACATCTCATCGCCACTTGGCAGAAACGTTGCTGACATGTTTCACTGTTCCAATGAACAGGTCTAAACGGTTGTCCAACATACATCACTTTTGTTTTTGTTTTTCATTTATTTAGTCATCCACTGTTGGTTGGGTGGGAGTTTTGGAAACCTGTATGTGAAGTAGTATTCTTGATGGTTTACGTTAGATCATTGTTACTATTAGTTCGATTCGCTTGAGCATTTGTATGTAGAGTAGAGCATCTCAGCCAATGGTTCTACACTCGGTTTTGTAAGTAAAAGGGATTGGTGAAGTCGCCAACCAAAATGACAATCAGGAAATCCATGGGATTAAACAAAGCTAACATAGAACAGAAATACAACCATGAACACCCTTTGTGCCGGCACAGGATAAGACGCTGAAAGGCAGCCTGCCACAGGAGCAGAAAATGGGTCCCAACTCCTGGGGAGACCTTCACATGGGCCCCAACCAAACGGGTTGTAGCCGGAAAATCATCGACTCAAAAAAGCGCCTTTAAATAGTTTCCTATTGGATTACCAACTTTTGAACATTTGGTTTTCATTTGATCAGTTTGATCAATTTGTTTCTTTCACAGTTTTTGGCAAGGTTTGTTCACGTTGGAATCAAACCAACCAACAAAATCTGCCAGTTGTATTCCAATTGACGAAGCCAGTTTCGTCAACCTTTCCCAATTTTGTCAACCAAACGTGTTGGATGAAGTTTTTTGCCACAGGAGATGGAGGAAGTGGAACGAGCAGCCATTACCAGCATGATCGAGTTTTTGGTCGGCAGCCCCTGTTGCTTGTTGGGTGGGGCCCTGTGGGTTTTCGATATGAGGAAGGTTTAGGTCTACATCATGTCTCAGTGACACGTAGCTTATAGCCTTTCCCACCCCATTTGTAGAGATGTATTTCCTCATGGAAAAGGTAAAGGAGATGTCCATTTCCAGCCACGTTAGGTTAAGGTTTGGATCGAGGCAAACAGAGAGGTTACTATATCAGCAGATGGGGACTTCAAATCAGTGAGAGAAATGGATTGAACCTGCTGGAGCTGGAGAGTTGCCAAAATACATCTCGACATCCGATGGAATTTGATTGAAAAATTAGCTCATCTCTATGATTGAATTTGATTTCACCAAGTCGTTGACCATTTACATCAGTTGTCATTTGATGCCTTTCTTTTAGGTCCCTCCTTTGGTGTCCTATGTTCAAAAGCAGTGCAAGACGGTGGGAGACTCAGATGTCATGCAGCATTCTTAAAATCAGAACCAATTAGACTCCCTGAAACTAACAGTTCGCACCTGAAAATGGATGGTTGGAGTACTAGTTTCCCTTTGGATATCGTCATGGCTTGCTTGCAAGTTAGATATATCCCGAGCCACATGTGTCATACTACATGTGTGAGAGCTTGGAACATGGGCCTTCCAGGGCACCAGGCTGTAGCTTATCGTAGCAACTTTATCTAAACATACTGTATACATTTTATCATTTATATACGACGTATCAGACAATAGCAGATGCAATGTCCAACTTCATCTTGAGTAAGTTTGAACCAGGAAAAACATATCAGGCCTTCTAGGCATACGCAGCTTCAAAAGGCTCACCAGCACGATGATGTCACATAAGGCGCCTTTTGAATGGCCATGCCACAAAATTTCGTTGCTCCTACCTACTAAAAGACTGAGGTCTCACCAGTACAAGAGCAGAACTTGGTTCAGAGCTTTCTTCTGTTGGTAACCACAAAACTCCAAAGCGGCTACAAGGACAACCCTGCGGAACACCGATTGTTGTTGACTCATAAGGTGTCTATGATGGGGTTGATTATTAAGGGTACCATCCCAAGGGTACCACCATTTTCCCCATGATTGAAGGTAGTTGTTAGCTTTGCTTTGACACAGATGCAACAAACTGTTTTGACTGGCCGCCTCGATGTGATTTTCGCAGGATCCCAACATGAGCCGTGATGTCGTCGACCCGAAAGCCTTGGTCGCCATGGTGGATTGCCAAAGCCTTATCGACAAGTTGAAGGTAGAAACAGACCTGTGAGATAGAAACATTATCTCAGATGATTATCATTTTTTAATATTTGTTCAAATAAATTAATTGTTTTAGTTTTACGTCGGACATCAGTGAATTTTTGAAAAGTTGGAGTCGCAAGTTTTGTTGTGGACCTTGCGAATGGTTTCAAAATAGTTGGAATCTAGTGAATGAAAAAGTTGTACTATTTGGTGTGATTGCGAAATGGTGCCCCGGAGAAGTGCTTCGTTTCTAAGAAAAGTGGGAAATGTCCAGTTTGTTAGAAGTTTGTGATTTTGAACAGACATTGTGCTGCTGCTGATATTTTCTGAAGATTTCATGAAAGCAGACAAGAATTATTCTATTCAAACTCCCCAATTCAATTCCATTATCTTATCCACGACATCCAAACATGCCGCTTAAATCAACCAAAAAATCTGGAACAACCCTGCCGTTTGTCCAGTCAAATGATTAAAATCTGATGTTTGTTGAGTTGTCAATCTGCAGAAGTTGAGATATGAAGATACTCTCCTGGGAACGATCACATATCCCCTTTTTAACCGATCTTTAAAGGTAGGGAAGATGGTTTTTTCCTCTTCCCGTTTGGTGAGATATTTCAGACGGCTCAATCCTGAGGCTATGCGATTTGGTCCGCCATTTGGGGCATTGGATCGGCTTGTGAGTACCCTTGGCGAACATCTGGAATGCATTTTGGGGGGAATTCCATGTTGTTTTTGGAAATATCCACCAATTTTGATCAATTTTGTAATGATGTGAAACCCATGAAATGATATGTTGCACTTGCGATTTTAAAAATGTAGACTTATTAGTGTTTTAGAGTCAGGTAATTTTGAATCAACATTCCCATGAGACGGTTCGTTTCACGGTTGGACTACGAAACAAGGTGTTTCTTTTCTGAAAAGAACGGGAAGCCCAAAATTTCAAGCTTCACGCACGTTTTTTGGGGGGATGAGTGCCTTTGTTTTAGGCACCCACCCACCCACAACCACCACCACCACCCCCTCCCGCCGCCACCACCAAGGACAACATCAACAGAAATACTCAAACTCAGAACCCCCACTCCCACCCCTACCTCTTCACTTTACTGATCAGTTGACCACCAGTGATGTTGGATGTTGGCTTCTTTGAGGACAAGCAGTCGACCCATGTTTGGCACCTACCTGCGGAAGTTGTTGACCGGGCAGGTGCGGAGCATTTCTGGTGAGTTTCCGACCTCCAAGGTCTTTTTGTCACCAGTTTCAGGGTTTTGAGTTGTTGAAGGACTTTCACAGGAATCTTTTGCCTTGTTGTATTTTTACAGCTATTTTTTCTCCCCACGGTTTGTTGAAGTTGGTGACCATGAGTGAATCACCATGAGCCGACCAATAGGTGGAGTCCAACAAGCCTCATAAAAAGTCAGCACCTGAGTTGAGCATGAAATCTGAGCTGTTTCAGGCTTGCTTTTTGCAAAAATTCTAAACCTAAACTAGCAAGCCTAAATTTGGAGGATCTGTTTTTTTGTTCTTGGCTTAGGCCTTAGACTCATTGATATATTGCGGTTTTGGGGTGATGTCACCTCACATCACAAAACAATTCACCCAGATGTCGAAATATGCTGCTGGATGTTCTGGACAAAAGAAGCATCATTCAAATCTCCAAAGTGTACAAGATGCATTTGCAGTATGGCAAAGTTACTTTTTTCTACTTCGAAAGAAGATTGACGAAGCTTAAATACGAAGCTTCGGATGAGATACAGAACTTGGCATGGATGAGCTTTTGATGATCTTCAAAATGTCGGGAATGAAACTAGATGGTGGTTTCAAACATTTTTTATTTTTACCCCTTACCTGGGGAGATGATCCAATTTGACTGACTAATATGTTTCAAATGGGTTGGTTCAACCACCAAGTAGGAAAAGTTCAACTTTCAAATCTCCACATTTCGAGGTTGCAACCAAATCTACCTGACCGTGGTTCTGTCTTCGACTACGTGGTGGATTTGAAACAACCAGGTGACGGTGACAGAGTTCAAGGAACCGTGAACCTGAATCCTATGGATGTGTTGAAAAATTTGAAAATCAGAAATGCTATCAATTAAAAAAGTCGCGAAGAAGCTACAGTTTCTATTCAAAACAACATATCCCAAATCCCATGTTCTTGTAACAGTGAGTTTTCTATCTTCAGCATCTCATAAAATTGTATCTAGCAGTTTTTTTGTTTGATTGGTTAACGGTGAATCAACCTTGTTGCCAGGTTGGACCACTTGGGTGGAGACTGTAGATGCGCAAAACATCCCGAACTCCGCGCAGGCGGTGAATGGCAGTTGAGCTGTATATGGGACCCATAGGATTTTTGGTCATGCTATATATTTACCTACATGAAAGACACAAAAATCAACCAAATGCGGGTAAACATATCATATATGATATATAAGGATCCTATGGGTTATGTTACCCTCCTGAGAACGATCACATATCCCCTACGATGAATGTTCTTTTCCCGTTCGGTGGGAATTTTGTGATCGTTCCCTGGAGGGTGTTTTGATAATATTTGTGGCTTTTCTGTTAAACTTTTGGAAACACAAAAAGATGATATTCAGAGGCAAGTATGGTGATTGCACATTTAAAGATGTTCCCCCCAAAAAAGCACCAACATGACTTTCCTGTTTTTGGATTCTCTTGGCTTCAAACGGAATCGCCTTTGATCCAGAAGAACATGCTACCCAATGGCGGTGCTTGGGCATGCGTTGAGGTGCAGAACATCATCGTCCAAACAGTGGATAATGTTTGGGCTCTAAGCCATGTACATCCGGTGCCTCCAAAAACCATGGTGGTGAAGAAGCCTTCAATAAAAAGATATTTATTGTATTTTATTGTAATTATAGCCCTGAACATGTCACATTTCATCCTTCGGAGAAGGCGCAGAAATGTTGATTGATGCGCCACGTTTCTTTGAAATGCTTATCAATTCAGAATAGCTTTGGAACAGTTGGGCATTACTTTCTCACATGCAGAAGATCTATGCAACAAGACTCAGTTATAAAATATGTATGTAGATATATATATATATATATGTATTCTCAGCTACTTATTCTTCAAAAAGGTCTGATGCATTGATTCAATTTGATGCATGGCTATGGATGGCAATGGTAAAATGTACTGTAGGTGAAATTGAATGCATCTACTTGCAAGCAATTGCAAACATGCTTCGTATTTTCGTGTTTTTTAACCAAATCCAGGCCATTTCTTACCCTCACAGGTGTGTGTTTTTTGCATGAAACCAGCCCCATCATTGCACACTACCCAGTGGTCATCGAGGTTCGCTATCGACACATTCTGGAGCATTGCCACTTGGACCGCTCAATGGAAATTTGAAATGCTTTTTGGTTGTTGGATAGGCTGACTTATGCGCCCCGCAAACACACTCGAAAGGGAGGAGTTTGGGTTGGTTGCATTCTAGTGCTATTTATCCGTTTGTGATATGTCATCAGTGTGTGTACCTTGTGTATGTGATTGTTGTGTTTTAGAGTTTTTCCTTTTCTCTGACGTTTGTAGTATCGGGCATTGGGTCATATAAATTTGAAGTCCTGATGATTTTATGATGGACACTTTAATTTTGATGTGCCTTGATAACTCTTGACTTCAAGTTAGTGATGGCGCGCACTTTGGTGGTGGGGCTATGATATTTCAATACACCCCCTGAAACTAACATAGCACCTGAACATGGATGGTTGGAGTTTGGAATACTACTTTCTTTTTCGGGCCTGGCCCATTTTCAGGTGCGAATTGTTAGTTCTAGGGAGGGTGCATGACGCTTTTTTCCAGAGATGTCAGCTGCTTCACTGTCTTGAAATGGGTGGGGTAGGTGTTGTGTCATGTCGCTTCACCTTTTTTGCCAGGTATTCAGCATCGCATCAAACTACTTTTCTGCGGACCAACTGGAACAGGTTGTGCCCTCAAACGTATGTTTCCAATTCTCAAGGATTTCACACCTGAGATGATGGTACTCCCTGGATGTTTAACAGCTCGCCGCCGAAAATTTGCCGGGCCCCAAAAGGAACATATATAATGTATATACTTCCAACCATTATCCAGGGGCTATGTTAAACTTTAGGGGTGTTGTTGTTTGGTTGATGCTCTAATGGACTAGCAGAAAGTGAAAGAATGAGCACTGTTATACGCCATGAGAGGGAGATTGAGCTTTCTTCGGAAGCACCAGCCGCTTGTAGTAGGGGATCGTTGGAATGACCTTTGTGATACTTACTATACACACTACCATTGACCCAACCAACCAAACCATTATGAAGTTGTTTTAGCTTGTTACTGGAAGGAATTCCAACAAGAACCCAGAGTTGTTTTAAGTTGTGGTGTTTTACAGCTGGATTCTAGTGTGGCCCATCCATTTTTGTAGCGACGATGGAGAACAATGAATTCCACAGATCCATGTCCAGGTCCGCAGGTATTTTTTGATCACTGCACATGTGTTGCTTTGAAGTCTGATGATGCTGATGGTGGTTGTACTGCAGATATATATACATACATACATACATACATACATACATACATACATACATACATACATACATACATACATACATACATACACCCCTGAAGTTTATCATAGCCCTTGCAAAACGGTGGTTGGAAGACTACTTTCCTATTGAGAAGGTAGCCTTTTCTGGGGTTATGTTAAACTTCAGGGGGGTGCACACACACACACACAGTCTTGTTAGTTTGATGATTGGTTCAATCGCCCTTGCCAAAGACTCCGATCTGAGGTAAGACAGTTTACATGCAGCAGGTGCGATGAAGATTTTGCAGCGTGGGTGGGTTGGGGGGGAATCCAAAAAACAAGGCTGTCAACAACGGGGGATGAATTGACAGACACTCCGGAAAACGAACGGCTGGAGCCCAAAAATGGAGGTTTTATTTTTTTCCTAATTGGTGATGTTCGGGTTCCATGTCAGTTTTCAGGAGTGCAATCCGAAAAATTGCAAGTGGTTAAGTGGAGATCAATGGAAAATAAATGATTTGTCACAGAAAAGACAACTAAAGAGTAGATATTTATCTTATCTCAAGTTTTGTGGGCTACCACACACACATTGGCCTTTTAGGGTAGCAAAGGATAACGGATGATGAATTCTGCTTGCCAGGCGTTGATGGCAATGCCTAAGGAGACGCATATGTCAATCCAAATCGGTTTCTCGGCCCAGACCAAGTGCTCGCAGACACAGGTGCAGTTGGAGGGCTGGGAATGATGAAAACCAAAGGCTCCCAAACAAGAAATGATAAACCAAGAAATGGATGATGTTGCATGGTTTTGTTACTTCGCCGCAAATCCTTGCATAAGTATATATGAATATAAACGAAGCAAGTATCAACACATAAGCAGAAACATATATTATATACATATATACACGATTATATACGTATGCTTTTAGGGGAAGTTGGCAGCACTCGCCAGGATTTGGTCGATGCCAAGTTGGAGCGTCGAAAGAAAGGTGTCTTCGGTCCTCCCATGGGACGCACCTGTGTTGTCATGGTGGACGATCTCAACATGCCAGTCAAGGACGTTTCATTACATAACTCCTGGGTGTTGGAAGGGTGGGTGGTGGTGTAGAAAACTCTCACGTGTCATTTCCTTGTACTGGTTTGATATATACTGAATGTATGAGTATGAGTATAGATTGCTGACATTTTCTCAATCATCCAGAACACTTTTACAAACCCTGTTCTTAAAATCCCATCATATTTAAGATGATACATATTGATATATTTATGCACAAGTATATGTGAATACATATATAGAGATACACGCATATACATATGTACAGCCGAGTGTAAAGTTAACCTCCCAATTTGCAAAAGTTCACCTGGTGATAGCTGACTGATCAACTCTATGATGTCGACTTTGTCAAGGTCTAGGTTTGGTTTGGTAGATGTTGATGTAACGATCCATGGATACGCAGCGAACAAATCTAGATATCAATGTACGTGTAGAAATGTCATGATATATGTCATTAGTATTGTGTTTAGGTGTTCACGGAAGGAATCCCATCAAACCGTCTCTATCCGCATCCTATGGCAGTAGTTTTGCGAAATCTTTGAGAGCATAAACGTCTACATGGATTCGTCATGTGGGAAAGTTGACAATCCTCCAAACACGAATTTGAAGCTGTACAAGTACATCAACATCCAACAAAAACTTCAAGCATGCACTGACTTTCCATAGTATATGTATATATATATACATGCTATTTTTGGCATGGTTTTTGCGAGCAGCTGCGACTTTTTGAAGATTCCTAATGTGTGACTTGTGCCATAGCACGGCCATGGTCCGTGATCCACCAGGAGCGTTACGGAGCTATGCCACCCATTGAGATCCTGCGACAGAGCATGGCCGGAAGACTCGGTCCGAGAGTTGTCAGATGTCATTTGAGGAAACATCATCATACATTTTGTAAGGAGAATCAAGTTGTTTTTCATATGATATATTTTGATATATTATGTGACTCCTACAGGTGTGAATTATAGATAGACACAGGATAGATATGATATATACTTTGTATGTTTGCTTCCTTGTCCTAGTCCACACAAAAACAATGTCACTCTTGATGATGCCGATGGAACAACAAAATCCACCAAATTCCACACGTGCCACGCTACGTCTCGGCATGTCCCGGCCCAATGTCATCAGGATTCCACTGCATATGGTCCAACAGGAGGCTGGTTCGACCGCAAGGACTGCATTACGTGACCTTTGGTGATTTTCGTGGGTGAAATATTTCATGGAAAAACACAAACTGACCGATGGTTTATTCTTTCCCCCCATAATCATGGAAGTGAAAGGAAACTGATATTGGAGGGACCCAGTTTCCTCTGTATATGTTTTGTTTACAAGTTTCCGGAAAGATGAATTAAAGATGTTTGATTTCCATTTAGGAAGATCCTACTGAACACTCACATGATGCATGAAGAATGACTGGAGGGCTATGAAAGGGGCTATGAATGAGAGTTGAAGGGTATGACTGCCAACATACGGCTGCCTTTCTCCACACCCTTTTTTGGCTTGCAACTTTCTGACAGTAGTGCCTACAGTACCTCCTTCCCAGCGAGCCATGTTGAATTGTGATCCACTCCTTCCCAGGATGCAACACATCCCTTCCGCAGCATCATTGATGTATGATCCTCAGTGTACTTGCTGTGTTGTCCTCGCAAACAAGTCTTGTGGGATCAGAGATCATTAGACATGTTGGACTCCCTCGTTTGTAGCTGACAGAAGGTCACACATTGCCAAGGCTGCTGTCTGAAATAACCTATATAGATATTCAATATAGTATCTTCATGTCTTTTCTAAGGTTTGAAGCTGCCGATCCCTTTTATTTCTTTCATCAGTTGAATATATCCAAGTTTGTCAGATGCTTCAGCAATGAGAAATTACTTCCAATGTTTTTTCACCACTTCTTCACCACATTTAATATGTTGTTGATTTTCCAAGAAACACATTGAATGCAAGGTCTATGCAGATTTACCATGGTTTTGAACCCCCACCCGTTTCATCCATCGCACACAAACACATTTTGTCATACCATCCATACTGTATGGTATATATTTACCTACATGAATTGGTTGATTTTTATGGCATATGTTTTCTTGTTAGGTCAATAATACCAATCCCATGGATCTTTATGGCTTCCCATGCAACATGGCTGCAGCTCAGGTCTTGTACTTTGCAGCAATGGGACCTCCAGGAGGTGGACGCAATTTTATTACACCCAGAGTCTGGAAGCTCAACAAGAAAACGGCGGTTTCGTGAAAAAAAAACGTGGGGAGTTTGGTTGGAGTTTTCTCTACCACTGAAAAACTAGAAAAACAGATCCTGAAACATAATTTGTTGGGGAGCAATATTGGAGCTACTATCCCCAGGTTTTGATTGAGCACAGTCTTAGGAATGTTTGGATTAGTTTTTGCAGATTTAGATGAGGGATCCCAAAAGCACTTAAGAAAAGAAGAGTTTTCCGAGTTAACCTGTAAACTTAGTAAAGCGGAGCGGAATGACTTATTTGGAAAGTCGGATGGTGGATAGGGGAGGATGCTGCATCGTGGTGATTCATGCAGTTAAGGTATTAGGAGGAAGTGGATTCCGTGGATGATTTGTATAGCTATGTATGGGATGCTGTGGGATGTGTTCCTAGAGTATGAGGATAGTCGGATTGGATATGATAGGAGTGTCAGGAAGCAAGCCATTCATAGAGTTTCAACTGCATGTTTCGGCATGGGAAGAACAATGGTCCCATCAAACCAGCCATGTGACCGGTCAATCAACAGGATCCATGTACTAGAAGTCTACAATAATGACTATACAGCAAGGTGAAACATGATGAAAAACATTGAAAAACAATCATACAATCATACCTTTCAGGATTTGTTTCAATGTTTCGGCTGGAATGACCCAGTACCAACTAAAGATGATTCACAATACACCCAGGGCTGTTTGGGTGTTTGACATGCCTACATGTCTTTCTGGCATTCTTCATGTCAATCGATGCTTCGGGACTCTTTGTTCTGAATATAAAGGCGGCTGCAGCAAGCAGACTCCCAGCTTCTAACAAGCTCTTACTCTCACATCGCAAAATTGAACGAATGTGTGTTTGGTTGGCATATCTTTGCTTAGTGTGAACAATCTACCAGCCATCAGTTTACTCAAATATAATTACGTGCAACATCATGTAGTAACAGAATTAAGAGTGATTCTAAGCATCCAATAATTCCCCCACCAAATGAATAGCAAGTTGCTAATTCCAAGTTCTTCGACTCTCCGCTTTGGCGCAGATTTTGGGGCATATGTACTTGGTGGGTTTCCCGTTGCTGGACGATGACAACATGATGCCCCTTGGCTGCAAGCGACGCTCTGTTTGAGGAACCTTAGATGTTCCCCCCCAAAAAAAGCGCACCATCTTGAAGTTCCCTCAAGGTTACCTACGAAAAAACAAAAAAAACACATTTGTATATGTTTGTTGAAAGGAATTGCTGGCATCCCGAGATTTTGTGAGACACAACTTGCCCACATCAAAGATTCATGTCAACTGAGGCAAATCTTCAATACGATTTTGGAATGGAAGTTCAGGGTCCTCCTGCAATGGTTGATTGGAAGTCGGGGGTTTTTTGGGTGTTGGCCCTTTTTCTATTTTTTTTTCGAATGTAGCTTGGAAGCTTAATGTTCAGGTGTAATTCGAATGTGCATCGGACATGTTTGAAGATTTGAATCACCTTCACCCCCCAACAACTGCTATGGATGGACAGCAAAGATCTGGGTTGAATTTTAAAGATCCTGTTCCAAAGCATCAAACGCAGAAAGTTTAACGTGGTCTATGGTGATTCAGCTCCATCAGCAGGCTTCGTGACATCACCATTTGCTTCAAAAACGCGAGAGAGGCTTCACCCCCCAAACAAAAAGTAACATGAAACCTCAAAAACAGCTCTGTGCACCTTGGAAAAGGATATTTTTTTTGGAAGTTATGAGTTTTTCCTGTTTTTGATGTTAGTTTCAAGGGGTGGTGGACCTTGGATCAAACAAAAGCTTACTGGTGGATTCCCTACTAAGAATGTAATAACCCTGGTGGTGACTAGGTATACTGGGAAGGGGGATAACCATGGATAACCCAAGTTATACCTTGCATTTATGGTCTTACTCTTACTTGCAAGTGCTCCAAATTCGTCCCTTGGCGTTTTTCCGCCAGACGGATAACTATCCTCCAGATGTGGCTGCCCTGAGCAAGAAAATGGTCCAAGCAACGTTGGAGATCTACAAAAACACGTTGTGGGCCTCAGATTGTTGAGATTGAGATCTACCTTGTGGTCATTTATGGAAACCAAATAGAACACCCCCCCATTCTTCCGAATGGATGTGCATGGTGGCATGGCATTTACGGTTGGTGGATATTGCAGTCAACAGTTGGCATGGCATAGCTTCGCTAGCTGAAGAGTTGTCATCCCAAAGGATCATCTTCCAAGCTTCGTCAGGGTGTGGCCACCGCAACCGTTCAGGTCGAATGAGTTGCGGCCGACACCTATGAAGGACTGGGGGGGGGTTGTGCAAATGTGAGGTATGACAGGATCAAGTGCTTCAAAGGATGGATGATGTAAATTATGCAAATGATTCAGGAACAACTGCAAACATCATCCAAATAATCCCAAAATGTAAGTCACAATGATATATATATAATTTATTGAGTTCGATGTGACCCCTGATGACCTCACTTTTTATTATTACTTGAATTGTGTTTTGGTGGGGAAAGTTTCAAACACTGCTGAATTCTGGTTAGTGGGTTGCCATGATTGCCCCATGTACTGTGACATATATGCACTGCGTACCTTGTAGCTTTTCCAAATCTGAGATGGTTTGCGAAGAGAGGGCAGTTGGGTTCAGGTTAGACCTAGTTGCAGGAATGCATACAACAATATAAAACATAGATTCAAAGAACTTTTGAGTCAGCATGCCATGATGTTGTTTCAGATTTCTTGTTTTGTTTGTGTTCCTTTCATCAGGGAAGAGGTTTGAAACTTCAGACCATGATAATGATACATGATAATACGCCATGATAATACATGCAGGAATTGAAGAAAGTGGCACACTTCCATCAGATGGTACCATGCTGCCACGGATTCCGGTGGGGCAAAAAACGTTCAGGTGCACTACACCTTCAATTTGCGGGACTTCTCCAAGGTCATTTGCGGCGCAAGGGACCTCAGCGATCCAATCTTGAGAGAAGGATTCTGGGGACAACCGATGCAGAGCATCGGAAATGGTGTCAAGATGAGAAACAATGGCAGATTTGAAGCATACAATGAATATCAATAATTCATTATGATTTGACGGGACAATTCCTGGACAAATAACAATGGACAAACATGTTTTATTCCAAGTTTTTCTTTCAAAGTTCGTTGTGCAACAACTTTTTGAATGGTGAAAAGACCTAAAGACTTTTGATTTGTGTTTTCTTTGCAGACATCCGGACACATTGGATTCAACGCTGAAGCCAGCCTCGCACTGAGGTTCTTTTGCTCAAGAAGAATGAATGTGAAGGCACGGATCTTTGGTGCAGAGAAGGTGTGTTGGTTCATTCCCTAGCAGCTTAGTAGTGTGATGAAATGATCGGAAATGTACGCAAAGTACACATCATCTTTGGGATGCACCCCCTCTCATCCGTCCCTCAGTACCAGTCAGCATGAGAACCATCACATGTTTTTGTATGTGATACCTATGAGTCTTCAGTTTGCATCCTAACATAAACCTATTCACTGTATTTCATTGTCAAATTAAATGTATTGTGTTGTCCGTTTCCCAGCAATATAGTCGGAAGCTGAAGTAAAAGGTATCAGCTACAACACAAGGGGTAATGCTGGTGCTCCGTATTACTGTGAAGGGGGACAACCTGGCACTCCCACGTTTGCCAATGATGATGTTTTGACCCATTTCATATCAATAGAAAATGTCTCAACATGCCATGATTCAGCTTGCCGAATCCTTGCAAAAGTCAACGGTATATCGATACCGGTAAACGTAGATCTTCCATCCTTTCCAAGTAAGTGCCCCTGTAAGCTTTTAGCAACCGGGCTGGATGCCGCGTGTCCAGGTTCACCACGTCATGTGCGTTTGTGGGCTCACGAAATTCGGCCGCAAAGACAATGTAGCTCCACATCTTTTTTAGGATTTCCATGGTGTTATTTCTTTGTTTTTCTGGTAAAGTTACTGTACAGGTAGTTGTTTAGTCTGTTTGGATTCATGTCCTTTGAGCAGTTTTTGGATGGGCTCCAATCAAATTTGGGGTTCAACTTTGTCTCTCTAGGCTTTAGAGATGCTCAGAGAGTTTGGAAGGGAGATTCAGGATGCTTTCACAGAATGGCTCGGTGTATGTGGGACATTTGGGCAAGAGAGTCAACGCTCACAAATCACCGAGGCATCAACAAGTACGCCAAAATGTTTTCCTGCAAGAATGATGTAGTCTGACAACGATGCTTTCGAGATGGTACTGGCTCATGTTCTAGGGATTATAACCATCCCCGAACTAAGCGAGGCTGTATACATAGGTTATCTTCAAAGGTGAATGGCTCGTTGTGTTTTCCCGGACTGCCAAGTTGTGCTCCGAGGAAATCCTTCGGGTTTTTGGAGATCGTCTCATCGACGACACAGACCGAGAGTGGATGATGTACGGCACCTACCGGCGTGGAGACAGATTGCTTTGAAGCAAATCTGGGGAACAAGACATTGTATGTTGAGTGAGGACGAGAGTGTTAATTTCTTGATACATTTGATTTCTTATCATTGTAAGTCATGGTGGTGATGATGATGATGATGATGATGATGATGATAGTTAGTGATGATGAAGGCCTGATTGTTTGATGGTGATGGTGGTGATGATGACGAGAACAAACACTACGAGGAGGACGGTTGATTGAAGGCAGTTGTCATGGTGGTACTGATAATTCATGATTCTGTGAAATAGAATCGATTTACTTTATTTCATATTGCCTGCCACGTTACTATGTACTCTAGATGTGACATTGTTTTTTCACAGCACTTTCCAAATAATCTCACCTTTCAGAACCCTTGGCAACTTCCACTCACTTGCTCCGGGCTCGGTTGGCCTCAGGCATCAATTGCGGGAGCAAACCAAAAAGAACTTTCAGGCACGGCAAGGAAAGTGAAAGTGGCAGATCAGGGGATCTATCTTCAGGGTGCTCACTGGAAACTAGTAAGTCGGTCAATGTGATCAAAGATGACTTCCATGTTTGATTATTTTGCAGCAATCTCAAATGGATGGATGGCATGGTCATCATTAGTGGACTGTTTATATAGATGTTTTTATTTATATAAACTACAATCTACATTTCCTTCTGGTTTGTGTTGCCAAATTTGCCAGAAGCCGAGTGCCTTGAAAGGTGTCCTTCGATGAAATCATGATCCACCTGGATGTCAACAAAGATGGCAAGGCGCGGGCGGTTTCAAGGACTTCAGATTGAATAAATCAATCTTCAGCAGACCTGGGGCAGGATGATGTACCATGATCTACCTTGAAATGATGCCAAAAGGAACTCAATAGGCCAAGAGTCAAGTTGAAACTATAAATGCCCTGCAAATTGTCGTGATCAATGGGAGATTATCGGAATCATACCTGGAATCACTTGATCACTTTGAGGCCTCAATTTGCATCATTTTTTCTGGCAAACACTTGGCAGACTGGCGTCAGGGTGGGCAAATTGGGTAGGAACAGATGAAGTCTCCAAAAACCTTGCGGATTTCACCGTTTTTTTCTTTAGAGCGACCTAATTACAGGTCATCAAATACCCTTGTGATGCAAGTGCAGTGTGGAAGGTGATGATATCCTCAACTTCCCAAAGACTTTGATATTTTAGGCTTCCTTGGGATACAATCCCGTTTTAGATAGTCCTCCCTTGGGAAGTGGCATGTGACACATTGGTCGGCCTTCCTTAGGAGTTTTCCGCCAGACTGACTTGATTTACCCAAGTCTCTATGGCAGCCATGACTATGAATGATCTGATATGCCGATATGAGTCTAAAAACTGAAAAACTCGAAAGACTGTTAGCTCGGATGTCCAACTGCTAAATCATCAAGAGTCTTCAATCACAACAAAAACTTAAAGACACCTTAGCCTTAGAAATCATTAAAAACCAAATTTGGAAAAAAACACGAAAAGCACATTCTCAATTTATCACGTCAAGCATGTTTCCTTCTGAGTTTTTAGAGGTGAACACCCTCGACGAGGTGCGACGGGTGGGGAGTAAAAAACACGACTTGTAGTTTCACCATGTCGCCAGTACTGGGTAGTATCTCCAACAGTTTTTGTTTGTCAAGGGGGAATACAAGACATCTTGAACAATTGTCAAACTCTAAATCCAAAAACAGATGCAGAGCTAACGAAGGGGCCGATTTGAGAGATTGTTGGTTTCTTCGGCATGGCGTTGGGTGCTTCGTTTTTCGCCAGGTGCGTACATTATTCTTTGGAGACATGCTCTCACCTGCTTCCATCCCACAACGTCCTTACACAGAGTTGGAAGCTCAAGGGCTGCCAGAGGTGAATGCGGCAACCAGATCCAACCAGAAAACGCCTAAGAAATGCTAGAGAAACACTTAAGGGGAGTACCTCTTAGTGACATAATGACATATCAAGCACAACTTAGCTATCTACATCCTTGCATGGATTTGATTCTGGGTACTGGTTTTAGGATGTTAGGTAAACAATAGTCGAGTTGCTTCAACCATACTTCATTATTTCTTGAGGGTTGCCAAAACCTTCGTTCACAGTGGGTAGATAAGATTCTTGATTCTTAGGAATGGAACCACACATTGATTGTCACTACCCACTCTTACAGTGTTTTTGGGCAATTTTAGGCAGGGCCCTAAAAACTTCAAGTGGAGGAAGTTGATGGTGGAATAGTGTCACGGCTTTGGCTCCGACATTGGCAAGGTGAGGATTCAAACGACAACAACTTTCAGAGTAAGTAAACATGTGATAACTTAGGATAACTTACAATGTGCTTTGGCAATATGCCTGGTATAGTGAGAGAGAACAGGAAAGCATATGAAACTGTATACTATATACTTTTTTTTTGCTAGTGAAACTGCAGATACCGAGAACATTGAAATGACAGTATACCGTATACCTATTTTCAGTAGATATGTTTCTTTGGAACATACAATCATTATGAATTTTTGGCCGCAATTGATATGATTTAGTACATATTTGATTTCTGAGTTTACACCCAGCCCCCTGGTGGTCCTTTGTTGCGATCATGGCGACTTTTGTGGAGACTGGGAGGCACCCGAAGTCGGAGTTGGATGTTGCTGTTTAAAATCTTTTATTTCTTATTGTTGCAATCTGTCGTTACCGTCCCTGAAACTAACATAGCACTGAAAATGGATGATTGGAAAACTACTTTCCTTTTGGGGAAGGCCCATTCTCAGGTGCTATCTTCTAGTTTTAGGGAGGGTATTTGTTTAGCTTATTCTTGTTGTCATTGTCTCGTCCACATGTTGGCAAAATGTAAGAACGTGGACCCGTTTCACGCAAGAATTTGGTTTTCTCCAGGTTCAACAGGAGGAGGTTGCCACAGTTGAACACACCAGGTTACCTTCCGAGTCATCAATGGATAGGGACAGTGACATATCGAAGCCATGGAATTGTCACTGCTATAAATGGTGGATATAATGTATGATATTCAATTTATAGTCACCTCTGACTCAACCAACCTCAGTGATTTAGTGTGGAATACCCGCAATATGGCCCTTCATGTTCGGCTTGGCAGATGACCATAGATTGACTGGCTTCAGCAGGAAGATCGTGGCGGTGGGGAAGAATTACCGCAAGCACATTGCAGAGATGGCGCAGATAGGCTGGGAAATGCACACCGAAGCAAACAAGTGTTCCGTGAGATTAGGACTTGGCTTTAGGTGACATAACGCCAGAGCTCGTTTATTGAAAAGAAGGGAGTTCCAAATTCCCCTTATTTGAGAATGTTGAAAACGGACAGTCAGGACAGTAAAACAATATGTTGATCAGACATGCATGTGGCAGATTATGGATTCTGTATTTCTTGAGGTGGAACCATATGGGGGACACTCTAACTTACTAACATGTCCATGTCCCTTTTTTTGCGTTGACATATTGAAAGACGGTTTGAGAGGCAAAGAAGGTACACTCATCTCATGAGAATAACCTTTATATATGACCCAATGGTTATACAGTTGGTTGGTTGTTTCGCTGGGACTGGGACTCCACAAAAACCCCGAAGTAAAAACCAAGCTTCAAGAATCAACATAGCTTTTTGAACCCCATAAAGAACATGCCTGTAGATGCGCTTTTCAACTGAAACCAAAATTTAAAGAAGTAAACGCTATCCGAGACAGTGCAGCCAAAGAGGAACTGCGAAAGATGAGAAGTTTGTGGCAGAGGGGCCAAAGGTGCCTGTCCTTTTTTTGAAGCCAACCTCATCCTATCTTCCAATGGGTAGGGTGACTCAGTCGACAGAGACTAGTGGAACTTGCGATTCTAGAATCCAAACAAAGCAAACCTGGGAAACTGATCGTTACTTTCTACTGGTACCATGCTAAATCACCATTTGGCTATTTTACTACATGTTCAAAGCATCTAAAGCAAATCATCGCAAGTCCATGAATTTGTGATTATGGGCTTAGACTATGATGATTGATAAATCTCAAGGCATCTCTTTTACTCTTTTATCATCTTTGATCTATAGACTTCCCTCCAATGAGAGCATCCATGCAACCGAGTGCTGAAGGGGTCATGAACGAGGCAGGTCAGTCCAAAGGCTTTAGTAGTCATGATATTCATACAGATCCATACAGATATTTACACACAAGTGCAGCAAGCTTGACCGAAACAGGAACCCTTGACCTTGTTGAAACAAGGGATTTATCTTGGGGTGTTCAGTGGTCAGTCAACTATCATACCTATGACCAAGGTGGCAGAATCAACCATGGAAGTTGTCCATGTTGACCCATATATTTCAATCATGGCTCAAACATTAACATACTTCAACATTCCTCAACTTGTGATTCTTTTTTTTTCTGGTTTTAGAAAACTTCAATGTATACCAGCACCCTCCTTTCGGTGTGCCAATTTAATTATTAAACCCTGCATTGATACCCTTTAGGAACCATTTGAAACCCTTTGGAAGTTGCCGGTATAATATAATATAGTAGTCATGTAATTATATATTTATAATATTATATATATTACTCTATATACATATATCCTGGCGGTGGTTTCAAAGATTTTTTTAAATTTCACCCCTTGGGGAAACGATCCAATTTGACTTACGCATATTTTTTCAGATGGCTTGGTGAAAAGGCCCTAGGCCGAAGGCCAGGTGGCTCCAGACCAAGGTGTTGGGCCTATCTTGTTGCCACAGGGGATTGGACCAGTGCATCATGAGGCACCCATGAAAGATAAACGGAGGGGTAGGGGTGGTGGTATTGTTGATAGTGCCGTTCTTGGGTTATTGCTCTTATTTTTGCTGTTACTTGGGTGTTGTTGTTGTTGTTGTTGTTGTTGTTGTTGTTGTTGTTGTTGTTGTATTATTTGTTTTATTTGTTGTATTTGTTCTTGTTCTTGCTTTTCTTGTTGTTCTTTTTCTTGTTCTTCCTGTTGGGTGTATTTTTTCATAGTGCTTCTAAGCCAAGGGTGGCAGTGAGCAAGTGAGGAGTAAATTGTTCCTGCATTGGGAGGCAGCCTTTTAGAAATTACAATCCAACTCGCAAGTTGGATTGTGGTACAGGTGACAAACCCCTTTTGATGCATCTCGGTCCATGTTTTATTGATTCCCTTGGACTGCGGTGTGTAACCCTGACCAGGTGGAACTGGGCGTTGTCATCGGGCAAAGGTGCAAGCAGCCTGGTGGCAATGTCAGTCATGCAATGGCGACATGGATGGAGGAATCCTGTCAAGCCCACAATGAATCCAGAATAATCAGTACTGAAAAACATATATGTTTTAGGATGGTTTAAGAAGGAAAGCCACCAGATAGGCCTATGACCTTACTTCCTGGGGCCCTGAAAGGTAGTTTAGTAAGAGACCGCAAGACCCTGAAAATTACTCAACAGTTCCTTTTTGTGACATGTCCCCAAAGCACCCAAAAATTGATGTCCAAGAAAACATTAAGGCGTGTACCAGAAGCCAAAGCCATGGAAGTCGTTGCCGGCCGGGGAAGATGGAGCGACATGGGGGATGGAGATGGAATATATCATATATGCAAAATTGCATGCATGAATTTCTATATATCTAGTACTGTATATGTACTGTAATCTATGGCTCACAAAAACTGTAGCAACAGATCACAGTTGGTCAGTTTACACTCAATCATCAGTTGTGTTTTTTTTTTTTTCCATGCAGGGGGTATGTCTACAGAGGTTTTCTGAGGAACAAGACATTAAGCATCCCATGAATGCAAATCTGTTTGGTAATCATTGCGGAGAAGGGGGGGTTCTCAAGTATGAGCAGAGCTGTTTCCTGATGTTTCCTCGATGGGCTTGTTGTTCAGAGCGAATAATTCAACTGGAATCTCTCGAACCATCATAGGACCTATCGACGTATACGCATAGATACGCTATACATTGCGGTGCAATCTCTTTTTGAAATGAATTATATAGACCTGACGTTTATGCCCTTCTTCTGTAAAGCATACAAGATTTGAAAAGGCCACTGCTTGCAGACATATTGCGAAACTCACACCACCGTCTTCACCGGATTTGGAAGGCTATACCGTGGCTTTGGATCTAACAGCGCGGGACTTGCAAAGCGCGGCCAAAGAGCGTGGGTTGCCATGGTCCGTTCCCAAGGGATATGATGCTCGGCTCCATAGGATTGGTTTCAAAAAATTATTGAAGGTGATGGCTGATGCTTTGAAGATGGAACATCACCAGACCATTGATGGAAGATCAGTGAGATAGGTGTTTTTGTTTGTTTTTGTTCGACCACATCAAAATATATGGAACTCCGTTTCTTCAAGACTCAGTTTTTTTGTTTAAGTTTTCCATCAGTGTAGTTGAAAACTGGTATGAGTTGGGAACACCATCATTTTAGGCTTAATACGTAACGGCACAGGGCAATGTAGCAAAACAGCTTGGACTTGTGAAGTGCATCCCCTTATTTGCTATTGAAAATTCACAATGGAATCCATGTACCCTCCCATCACTCCATGGTCAAAATACATGGTTTATACGCCCGCTCCTTTCATATAAACCAAATGCATGGGAGCTGTGTCCTCTTTTAGTTTGATGTATCCAAAAGCTGAGACCACTTTTCATCAGCATCATGAAGTTGAAGTACCCCTCCATGAACTCCCAATTATCTTTTATATAAACGTTTCTTTCTCACCAACAAAAAACCGGGTGGAAAGCCTTGGAATTCCCGTGGGATATCCAGGATCACTTCACTCCGGTGGGCAGCTTTATCGACAAATCCAAGATCTCAGATCCATCTACCTTAGAACTCTTCTGTGAAGTGAATGGTGTCGAACGACAAAAGGGACATACCAAGGAGACGATTCGAATGAACGAAACACCCGAAAAAACACAGCGAAAAAAACAAAACATCCAGGGAAAAAAGGGGGTTTGGAGGTTGAGATCGATAGAAAGTTGTGGAAGTCTTGTCATTTTGTTTCTTGGCATTTCAAGGCTGAAGAGGTTTTTTGTTGTTGTAAAGTTGAGGAGATCCTTGAAATGCCTCGGGGGGCACTCAAAGGAAAAATCACTTTCACTGTACCAAGTCTCAGACAGAAGTGATGGCAAACAGTGATGCCTTTACGACGTCAACCAGAACCATCTTATAGATCCGATCATTGATCCCATTATAGTACCATTATGATTATGTCCATATATCACTCATCTTGATAGTTCATCTTGATAATTCATCTTGTTGTTTTCGATGGTTCATCTTCACTCATTTAGTTTTGTTGCTGGAGCTCTGTTTGAATAAATCATTCAGTCTCGCCGTGTATGACTTGTGATACGTGTACAGTATAGTGAGCCACTGGTGTACTTTGAAAACCCGCTGAACAACTGAAAACATGATTTTTTTATTATTTAATTCCAACCTCCTTTCAACAAAATCAGTGGGATTTTCAGGGACCCCCGATAATGGGACCCCCGATAATGGGACCTCCGATTATGAAGCTTGCTATCTCACACTCCTTGAACGAATAACTAGCACCTGTTTGGAAGACTATCCAGTTTCGTCTTGAAAAATGACTTCTGCGAAAACCACAAAAGACCCAGCTGAAACAAACTCTGGACCTGAAACTGTTCTGGGTTTATTCGGAAGGACATGATATTTCACGTGCCGCGACTCATCATGGAGATCAGCAAGGTCTTTACTTTGGAAGCTGGTGATCTTATCCTAACTGGCACACCTGAAGGAGTAGGACCTATTAAGGCGCTGCGACGTTTTTTTTGGGAAAACGAACCAAACAAAAACAACGACGGTCTGGCACTGGGGATTATTTTTGTGTATGTTCATGGATTTTATTGCCATTATAAGACTATAAGAGATTGTTGTAATACTCCATTGTAATCCCTATGGCCCTATAACGAAAAGCCAGTATGATTATATAGATGGGATAGAAGTTGAGGGGGGGGTGGAAAAGTGCTAAGTGGTATGAGTAATTTGGTTTGGTGCTTGCATGAATCTGTTCTTTTTGTTTCCGAGAAAGCAATTGTTGTTTCTCCAAACTTTTGTGAAAGATGTACTGTTCCAGCAGGCAAAAACAGAAGGAACATGAGTGGTAGTAAAATTGTAGGATCAGCTTTGTGTGAACCGTCGGACTTTAGAGTTTCAGGATGTTTGGCTTGTGACAGTTTTGCAATTTAGAACCAGACGGGTGTCTAGAATGAAAAGTGGACTTTGATATTTGTTTGTGTGTGAGTTGTTACTCCGGTGTGGCGCTGGTATGTTCAAGGCTTTTTGTTTGATTCATGTTTGGTGGATCGTTGCTTCTATGTTTGCAAAGAGATTTATGCAAGTTTGACTAGCAATGACTAGCATATGATTTCAACAGTGATGTCACATATTTACTTCCATTCCTAGTCCTAGGGAAGATTTGCAAAGGTTCCAGACGTGTTGGACCAAACCCTGCAATTTCACTGTCTTTTTTTCCATACCAAACAGCTACCCGGTTGATTCTCACCATGCTTTTTTGTTGGTTTCAGAACCAGATGTTTGGTGGGTGAATGTGGGTGAAGCAAAATTGCAATAGCCGAGACTCCAAGGACAACAATTCTAAACAAGGAGATTTCTCATCGGTTTGGATACTTTGATACTTCTCTTAATATGATGTTTGATTTTAGGTTAGGCTCTCCCAAAAAATACTTTTGATTATATAAACATTTATGGTTCTTTTGGTCTATGTTTTCTCCCCGAAAAAAGCACAACCAATGGGACATGAGCACAGAAATACAAAACTGGGTGGTGGTTTCAAAAATGTTTAATTTTCACCCCTATTTGGGGAAATGCTCCAATTTGACTTACTGTATATTTTTCAAATGGGTTGAAACCACAAACTAGTTTCATTCTGACCCACAAAACCCATGATTTTCAACCTTCAGGCCGGTGATGTAGTACGTGCCGGCATTTGTGGTATGAGTGAGTCTCACATATCGTTCGAGGTCGGAGAAGACATTGAGTAGCAGACCTCGAACATGCCATGTCAACTTGTGAGGATATGAGAAAATAGCTGGGAAAAAAAATCAGGGACTTGATCAATCACTGAATGATTTCTGAAACAGGTCTTCGATTGAATCTTTATTGAAGCACTAATTGAATTGAATGAATCCCTTTCAGTTCTCAGCATATAGGAGGAACACTGTGTTATCCTGCTGAAGGCAACAACACTTCGAAGGCGAACATGACTATGTCCATAGTACATCCGCAGAAAACAACACTGGGGTTCTTGTGGTTTTGGTAAAACCAACCCCGCATTTTTGATGGACTTAGATAAAACAAAAGGGAGCTGATTTGCTGTGACTTCCAGTGTTGCTTTAACTGAACTGGTTCAAGTCCTCTTGCAAACTCTTGCGTTTTGCCTCTGATCCCACTGCTTCGTCTTAGATTCACAATGGCCCTTCCTATGAAGAAGTCAGTGGACCTTGCTTCCTTTGCTTCAGTCTGATCATCGCTTACACTACTCGCTTTCTGCTACTACCCGCGGTTGAATGGTACCTACCTTTTTCGTGGTGTTTGTGTTGAAGAAGCTACAATGACGGTGATGAACTTGCATCTAGTTCTTTAGGGTTTTCTGATTTGATTGTGGATCTGCTTCGGCGGAGACCTGCTGGTCAGTGATCCTTCGACCATTGGTCGTAAACTTTCCAC
>DF239608.1:134973-182574 GCA_000507305.1 Breviolum minutum Mf 1.05b.01 | reverse complement strand
TGTATTTTTTTACGGACATTTGAGGAACATGCGAGCTGATTCCTTGTTCTTTGAATGCATACTTGCAAGTCGCGCATTGCAAGCTGCAAGCCGATTGTGAGGAGACTGGTTCTGCTGCTTTGTCGGTGGCAAGCGTCCGGCACATGTACTTAGAGGTTCCCCCTGAGCAGTTGGTGCTTGAGTTTTTACGTCATTTTCATTTTCATACTTTGAGATACGCTCTGTAATTGCTTTGAGCAGTCGTAGTTGTGAAACGTAGCCAAAGGGGGTTGGCATATGTGTTTGCGGTTATGTGCAAATGACTTTCCCAAAAAAGTTGTTAGCTCTAAGTTTTCACTGCATAGTGTCCACATTTGAGGCTGCATGCAAGCTGGGGCCGCAGTATTTGGTGACTGCCATAAGGCGTGTGAAAGACACCTTGCTCGAGGACGCTGAACAAGTTACAAAAAACATCAGACACGCAGGTTTTGAGGGTGGATCTAGTGCAGGCTAATGGGAGAAAATTGTGTACTATGACCGTGAATGATGAAGAGGAAGATGTATTGATGGATTTGTTTGTGCCATACAGACACTATATTTTAGGGCTTTAGCAGAGACATCAAATCGAATGACCTGTACTTCGACGCATCTGCATTGATCAACTAGTTATACATACCGACTCATTCACGTTATGAAGACGATCTGAAAAATGAAGAATCAAATTGGCATGGTGAAATCATTTGAGAAAAGAGCAGACGTTAGGAATGGAAAGGCGGTAGACTGGCTCACTGCTTTCCTCTTCAGTTGTGCACTTACATTATTTTCTAGTTCAGTTCATGCCTGGTATGATATGATAGATGATATGATATCATATGATTTGACATGACATGATATATAATACAATTCAATAGGATATGATACCGACTTAAACACAAGTGATCCTCCAATCCAATCTTCCATGAATCATGTAACCAAAAATAAGATCTTTCAAATGTCATGATTGTCTGGTCAACATCCTTTTCTAAATGGTATGGATAGAAGGCGGCACCTCTTGTAGCTTCAGTTTTCAGGACGAGAAGCTCTGGTTGCGTCAGCTGCTGTTGACGCAAGCCCAAGCTTGTGCAAAATCATGCGATTGGCGTCTCTCTGCCAAGATGTTCCAGGCTGACCGCTCTGTCAGTATTTGTAGTGGATTGAGGTCATATCTCCAGCAGAGCGTGGCAGAATCTTGTTTGGAGGAGACTGCTGAGCTTCTGCCTTCTGGAGAAGAAAAGGCTGCGCAATGTGCAGCTGCTGCCCAGGCCTGTGAACAGACAGTTTTACCTACAACTTGGCCATTCTGCCTCCAGTGTCCTGCAATGTCCCGCAGAAGGTGCTCCTACTTGTCGAACCCAAAGACCAGAGCTGTGAGAGGGCCAGTCTTTGTGAAGAAGCCTTGGATTGGATTCGCAAAGGCGCATGGGGATATGGAAATCAGAATTCTTGTTTTGGTAAGAGCAATCATATTGAGATGGCAACACATGGAGATTCGGCGGTTGAGGATATATGAAGGTCAATGAATTAGATCAAAACAAGGCATACAAGACTACAGACCCACGACACTACAGTTCACTGTAGCGCTATACAGATTTCTGAGTCGATTCTTGGAAGCCTCCAACCTCGACACGGCACAGGTCTCTCTGACCTCAAAGCTGATTCCATCTTGGAGAAGCAGTTGAGAAACCTGGAAGCTGAAGCTTCAGGCCCGGCGCTGACAGGGTTGACATTGTAAGGATGCCGACCACGGAGCCTGGAGCATGATTGAGATGTAACAACTGTAAGGGGTCTTGCTGAAAGGACAAATTAGTCAAGCAACAGATTTGGAGTCATAATATACATTTCTAGAGCTGTAAAGCCCACAGCCATATTTGTTTGCTTGTCAGGGTTTAGTTGAGTAGTAGAGGACAACTTCGAAACCCAGGGTTTCATCTAGCGAAAAACGCTCCTGAATGACTGCACCCGAGCCAGGTCGGTTGGGTCAAACACTTCCATCGTTGAAGTGTGCCTGGGTCTGGCACCTGAGATTCCAAACGGTGATCTTGTTTCAAGTTAGCCAACTGGTATCAGCAATGCAAGCTTGAAACTCGGACATAAGAGACATGGACATTGTAAACTTTGAGATGGTTTTTACCAATCCTTCTTTTCCACGGGAGATTTTAGATGCTGAGGCTGCGCTGGAGAATCATCCTGAGGTGACGATTCAAATCCTGCAGGCCTTTCAGTTCGATGACCCGGTCAAGGTGGGCTTCATTTTTTTTTTCTGGTAGACACTTTTGAGATGGAAATAGAATTTGCGAGTTGATTGATTTATTTTTTTGAGGCAGCCTTCTGAGCCATCGTGTGAAATGATGCTAATGGGGTGTTTGGGAAGAAGCTGTTCGTTTCCAAGCTAATGTTCATCTTCGGAACTTGATTGTCCACTGTCTTGTCACAGCACTATCTGGTTTGTGCGCCGATCTCCCGTTTGCAAAAGGCCCTGGCTGCTGGCCGCGAATGCCTGCACCTGTTGCTGCAACATGGGCATTTTGGTGAAGCATTGAAGGTGCAAAGCAAAAAACTTCACCCTTCAATCAAGTCTCGCAGTGATGAGTGTTTGGACGAGTTTCTCCGAGAGCACTTGGCACGTCCTCGCCACGATGTCAGGAGCTAGAGCGGCAAGAGATGCTATTGCCAGCGGTGCGAAGAGGGAGGGCTTTCGTTTTGTTTTTCTGATATTTTTTGAATGCAAAATACATCTTGCGCTCCTGCTCGAATTGCTCAATCAGCTGTTTTGGGTTCTTCGAAAATGCACTTAATGGTTTCTGGTCAGTGGAAGCACAAGGCACCCAGCGAAGAGTCCGTATGGCTAGCTGCCACAGCCTGGAATGCAGGTGCCTGTTTCTGACTTGCAAGCAATCATCACCGCAAGCGCTTTCCTAACAACTCTTCCAAGTGTTTTTCCATCAGGTTTTTGGAACTCTTCACTGGACAACCAACATATCTTAGTCACGACATATGCAGAAGATGACATTGGAGTTAGTTCCGCGTTTGCATTGCTCAGGAGCACAGCTTCTTGGTGCAGGCCTGTCCGGTGGCCATGGATTGGGCATGGTGATTATTTCAGGATCTCTTAGGAACTGTGATTGATGGGACAGCATAGCAAATCAAAACACAGACTGCAGGTGGTAAGGTGGCTGACTATGCTGTAACAAATCATCAATTCCAGATCCTTGTGTGAGGAGATCGTTCGTGTGGACAGCAATTCCTACACAAGGTGTCCGCGGGTGTAGCTAAACGCAGCCAATTAGAGCGATTGCTTTTGCAGAATAGTCAGATCCTGCTGAAGAGCAAGGTATGCAACAGACATCATTTGTTGGATGCTACTGAATTGTGAACAGTGTCAGGTCCGAGTCCAATCACCATGCAGTGGAAGAACTCCAAAAAAAAGTATCCATATCCTGCACCGCAAGGCCATGGCATTGCTGGAGGTGAGCTGCGGAAACTTTCATGGCTGCTATATACAGGATGAAGCTGTACTTCCAATGACACCGAAATCAACAAAAATAGTTGATCCTATCAAAAGAGGCATTCGATAGAGTCATTCTATCTTATATAATCAAAATCTGTTTCTGCTGTGTTTTCAGCACAACTCTTCAGAGGTATGCTTGTGGATTGGATGATACTGAGCAGACCTTGTGCTAGCTGCACTGTCTTTCAGCAGGCCACAAAACTGACGGAGCGACAGTCCCTGCAGCAGGTGCCATTCCACAAACGCAGATTCTTCCGATGAAAGGTTCATGACATTCTTGATGAGCTGCTTCAATTCAATTCTATAGCCCATTCTATCGTGTTTTAAGTGTGGCCATGACCAAGACGCTTCTTATTCAGATGGATGACGTGCATACCTCTGTTGATTACGAAGACGGGACCAAGGGGGAACCCTCCCCAACCTCAACCAATGCACCCAATGCTCCAGGAGATGCAATTGCAGCTGACAGCCTTAGCTATTGGGGGATGACCATTGGGGTGACATTGGGGTTGCTTTTTTCTGCCACGGAATGCCGTGGCAAAATGCAAGTTCTGAGTTGAATTTGGACTCCTCAGTGAAGAGACAGAGGCCAAGCCCACTGGTTATGGTTCAAGCATTGTTCTGTCTTCATTGCCTACACGTGGTCAAGATTGTACTACCAGTCTACTTTTCTTTTTTTCAATGCTGAGAGTGACCTTTCATTCTACAAGTTGTTTGGCTTTGGCCCCACAAAGATGGACGCTTGTCCATCCAATTTGAATTCGGCTGCACCTGTGGAGAACACAATCAATAGACCTGAGCGTGATGGGTTGATGGAAAACCTCAAGGGTGATTCAATTCAGCTATACTTTCTTTGATTTGACATTGTCGTTTCCATATCGCAATCATCAGTTTCTTTGCTTGCATGTTGCAGGCAAGTCTAGAAGACTTTGTTGGAATTTCTTCGTCGCCCCAGTGTTTTCTACCCAAAGATCGTTGCATCAAGTGGTGGAGCCAGGTTGGAATGCACGGTACCTCCGAGTCATTGAGGTGCCTTCTGCTCGGGTTCAGTGATGGATGCCTGAAAAGAGTTATGGAACGGAGATGGATTCTTTTGATTTCTTTTGTCAGTTGTCTCTGTGGTATTAGCATCAAAGTACACTTGAAAAAAATCGGTGGTTTTGAACTGCCTGGCTCGAAACGGCTCGGGGTGCAGGAGCCCTTGGCACGGCTCGGCAAGGAGAGAGCTGAGCAGCTTCCAAAGCTCTTAGCAACCTTGCTACGTTTGGCATCTCAGCAGTGCCAAAATGCGAGAGCTGTAGTTGCTTTAAAGTCTTTAAACTATCAATCAATCAATCAATCAATCAATCAATCAATCAATCAATCAATCAATCAATCAATCAATCAATCAATCAATCAATCAATCAATCAATCAATCAATCAATCAATCAATCAATCAATCCCTATTGGATAGGATGAACAAGAAGCAACATCGATGAACTAAGTGGATTTGTTGTGATCAACCTGCCAGCCTTCACCACTTCCAGGTTCCCTGCGCCGCATTCATAGCAGCTCACAGCTCCGAGAGTTGGGTTGCTAAGAGGCATTGAAGGATGTAGACAGTTGGGGCCCGTAGGAAAGTCATGAGAAATCGTCAATTTGTAGAGTTGGACACAAGGACATCAGGTGTTCGGAAATTTCATTTTGTTGTTCCAATCGCCGTGGAGTGTTGCACAGTTCTTCATGAATGCATCCACAAACCTCTTCGGCCCGGAAGTATTGTAGATGGCAGAATCAACAAGAGGGGCAAGTCCAGGGTAGCATGAAGTTTTTGACGCAAGAAGAAAACAGACCCAATGTACCCAGAGTCAATTGCAAGGGAAACAAAGCACTAAACGAAGTTGTCAACACTTTTCTTTGACATGAAACAAAGTCTGTCTACGTTTCTGCTCTTGGCTCAAGGGATTTCTGGTTTTTTCAGAGTCTCGCTCTATTGCAGCGTAGTCTTCGCCTCCCTCTCCAACAATCCAACGGAATTCACAAGTGCCATGCTCAGACCTTTGGGACTTCGAAAAGACTGAGCTTTGCATGAAGACATGTTTTCTGTTCGCAAGCATTAGGGGATTGAGAGTTGACATGCACAGGTGCCCAATGGCAGAGGCTTCGCAGCAGACTGAGGGACCCCAGACCGTGGGACCGCCACTTGGCTCAAGCTTGGATCAGCAATTGCTGATGGAACAGCTTTTTGTCCACGATAGCAAGTGGCAACATTTATTCTTTTTTGGTTTGCTTCCTGGTCTTCCATGTAGCGTTGTTTGGCTTTTGAGGGTGCAAGGGGCAGAGTATTTGAACAGACTCAGACAACCGATTGTGGATTTCCTTGCATCTCTATACCTGAGGAGCCGTTTGCTGGGCGGAGGGCCTGCCGGGAAGGGACCCTTGATCCGTGCGGTTCGAGCAAAGCAACCGGATTTGAAGAAGGCAGGGCGAGCTGTGATAGGACCCATCACCTGCAGATCAAGGCACTAGTAAAAGTTGCGATGTCTCTAAAGTCTACTATTCGTTTCAACATCGCAAAAATCGATGCTCTAGAATCCCCGGCCCCATGATAAGATTCCCCCAAGCTTCCAGCGACGGCCCTCAAACGCAGCGCCTAGAGGTCGCCAGCTACTGGTTGAATCGCTTCGATTCGGAGAAGCACACAGCCGAAGCGGAACTCATCGATTTGATCCTGGTGCGGAGACTTGTTGTGTTACGGTTGTAAAATGTTTTTTTTTCTGTTGTTCTGGAGGTTTGAAGGTTTGATTTAAGCAGTCATTTGCGAATCTTTTGGGGAATATTGATGACCGTACAGGCATTCTTGCTTGATCCCAGTCTTTATGGAAAGATCCATCCTAAAGTTATTAGGGCATCTAGATCATCTAGATAGATGATGGTTATATCAGTTATATCATGAGTCATGGATGGAAATATGATACGTTATCTTAGAATCATTTTGCTGTATCCAGCTTTAGGTAATGTATAGTATCCTACCTTCACGCATTCTGCACAAGGAATCACGCTGCATCCTTTTCATGTCATAGTGTCATAGAAGCACGACTTGTAACAAGGGTTTGCAAGAAGCGGCAAGGCAGTGGCCGATCTTCCATCCGACATTGCTGTGTCAAAAGATGATGTGAAGGAATCGCTTTTGACAGTGTCGGATGTTTACCATGTTTGATATTTGGTGGCTGGTTCTGTGGCTACATTGATGAACCTATCAATTTTAACCTTGATTGGGAGTCGGGCGATTTGTTCTCAGTGAAGATGAGAGTTCAGCCTCACATTGTCCATGGGTCCATGAACCTCAACTATAGAAACCTTTTTTTTGATCACATTGACATGGGTACCACATGATATGTATTGATATGTGTAATTGATTGTAATGAAAAGCATGCTTCTCATACACATTTTTTCAGAAAAAATCAGACTGCTTTTTTAGATCCAGGAGTTGACTCCATCTGTCATCGTGTCGGAGCTCACAAGTTTATTGGCAATGCGATCAAACGAAACTGGCATGGAACTCAGAGTGCACTGCTGTCTGGGGCTAGAAAGGCTAGAAAGGCTGGAAAAAAAATCACACGGATTTTCATTCTGGGAACGTCTATGAAAGTCTGGTCTCTTGAGGCTTTGACTTCACACAGCATTGGCTGGTCTCCCGTGAGAAGGGCGCAGCGAGGCCAACAGAGTTTTTAGAGATCTTTTTACAATCAATGATGACTCATTGAACAAGGTAAATCAATACCTGGAGTTAATTGCAACAGAACTATATATACTCTAGTCAAGGGGTCACCTGGCTCCCAGCATTGAAGCAGATGTCGCCCTGCCTACAGGACTCGTGAAAACTATCCTGCTGTGTGGCACGAGTTGGCTTCTGCACCTACTCCTGATGCTCTCCTGAAGGATGTCTTTCCCCGCTTGAGAGCAGCTTGTCCTAGCAATCAAAAAGCCTTACCTTGACAGGTTTCTAGATCATTCAAGATCATTCAAGAGCACTTTAGTTTTGGCTTAATCGTTCATGTGTTCATTTTCACGTTCGTCTGTTTATTCACAAATTCATTGACTCATCCTCCAGGGCCTAATCGTGACATACACTTTTGTCGTAGTAATCAGACCCTAAGGCATGGACACTGGCCTTGGCGGAATGTTGGAAGCCCTGGACTGCACCCGAGAGATGTCACCAAACTCTTCGAGTACGCGAAGTGAAAACAATATGAAACAACATCAAACATTAGCCGAAGCATACAGAATCTTAGATGAGAGAGGTGAGAAAGATCAGCATTGCCCCACCACCACACTGAAGAACAGGTCCATGCCGGTGCATTCGCCACTGTGCAACAGTGGCAGGTCTGGGACTGGTGGATGGCTTCCAGCAACAGCATCTTGGCAAAACTGCTAGAATTGGCATGGATGGATATGGATCGGATAGATATACTTGGGAATCATGTCACAGTGTCGAATATGGTGAAACACGTCTCTAAGCCTCTGAGGTGCAACGAGATCCAGGGCTTCTGCGACACTGCGGAGCATCGTTTGGCTGAGACAGAGGCAGTGAGTTGTCGGGGGAAACCTCGACATTTTGTCTGAAAGTGCTATGCAGCCTTGAATTTTGCAGATCTCATGATGTTCCTTGCATGAGCCACCAGCAAGTGGGGATATCATAGGATATGCCAGATATACAATTGACTGAGATGAGATATGGGTGTCCAGTGTCAGCCCGTTGAACATCTTGATTAGTCCGCATGTGGACCTGATGCTGGGACAGGTGGAGACCACACGTGCGCAAATCTCACGAGAACTGAAACGCCAGAGGTGGGAATGCAGCTCCCAACAGTGGGTTTGTTGCATTGCGGGGGTTTGTGTTGCCGTTGTCATCATTGAAACTTGCTTTGATTGATTCTTGTTTTTCCTAAGAGTCAGCGCTGTGAACCTACCAGGCAGCAGCTGAAGAATCTAGTGAATGCACGAGATAGTGCCATGCTTAGCCCGAACAAAATCATCAAGCTGACCGCAACAGCTTTTCAGCAGAAATCTCTGTCAACAAGCTGGACTTCTGGACACCTGGAGTTTTCAAGCCGTCTCTTTTAGCTTACTTTTGACCTGTTGTCTCCTACCAACATTTGTATCAAAAAATCCTTCCGAAACGAAAGTGCATTTCTTTGTAGGAAGCCATGAAGTTGAGTTGTCACTGAGATATGATGCGGCTTAGCAGGTTTCCAAGCACACTGAAACCATCATTGCAGGAAGTTGCTCGACTTGGTCCCTTTTTTCTGAGGTTTTGCTGCAACACTGCTGAGCCGTCGGTGCAAGGCTTTGGTGGGGGAATGGGACTAGGCCAAACAACCTCCTCGTACTGCTTGGGCAAACAACTGAAGAGCGAGGTTTCAAACCAGTCTAAGAAACACCGCATGCTGCATGCCATCATTGAAAACAATAATGAATTTTCCATTCGCAACCATGTTAGGAACTTCGGAAACCCATCCCTGCAACGCGACTTGACATTTCTTGTGCAGACCAGGGTGTTGCCACGACAAGCAAACAGTTACAACGGCTATTCACAGAGGTTGCCACGACAGTAGAGGTTACCACCGAAGTAAGAGAACCTCTGTACGGCCACGGCTCTATGGAGGCTCTATAGAGCTCTATATAGTGTCATTTTTTACTGCTGCCCCACTATCGCGGTAGCTGCTGTGCAGTATCATGGCAACCTTTCTATTCTGAGACGTTGCGGCTACCACGGACAGGACGTTGAAGTGGAAATTCGGTACAGTTGCATTGAAGCGCTGAACCGTTGGGCACAGCTCCGAGGGGAGGCTGGACACAGGAACGGGAAAAAACATTGGGGATTGAAATGACGGGGTCAACGGTTGATTACGATCCAAAGAAGAGGTATCATATGATCATTGCTGTGCATTTCCTGGCATTGGAAGCAAACATTGTAAATTTGATCCTTTATTTCTCTTAAATGACTGCTGCGGCGAACAAGATGTGGAGAGCTGTTGAAAAAGTGCATAACGTTTTCCTCTCCTTCACCAGTAGTGGAGTGGGTTTTCTTGTATGGTAGTGATTTGGAGTTTGGAGTATATACTCGATGAACGGGACTAGTGGTACCTGGCACTTTCACGCACCTTCATGTTTGTTTTACCTGTGCTGCAGAACTCTCGACGTCAATGTTTATAGCGTTGAGGCATCGTGGAAGCAATACTTGTACTTTGCCATCAATGATAGGGAGGCGAAGGTGCATCGATGGTGCTGGTAGCTGTCAAAAAACAAGAGGTGTGTAAACGAACATGTTTGTTCAGATCTGAAACCGTTCTTCCGTGACCTTTCTTTGAAGGAGATTCCCTGCTTCTTAATTTATCTTCCTTCATCATCTTCATTGATCATTTTCTAACTTCATGAATGCATGGCATCAATATGTGGCTGCAATGTGGCTGCAGATGCGAGCTGCCGCATTGCTTGCACTGCAACAATTGCTGCGCTGTGATGGACAGGTGAGTCCAGAGGTGCTCAGGGAAGATTTGGCGAAGAGTTGGCACGATCAATATAAATAATATGATCAATGACCATCTATTTAAAAGGATACTGTAATTGTGAGAAAGCCCCCTTCAGTTTCCACATGCACTCCAAGCGACACAAAAAGATGTCACAAAGCACTTCACGTGGCAAAAGCTCCGAGAAAAACTGAAGAAAGTAGCTGAGCGAGGTCAAGGCCCTGGCGGAAGACCTGCGTTGCTTGACTGCATTTGCGGTGTCCAAAACAGACACAAGAGATCACAAGATTCAGATGGCAAGAGATGACACCATTAAGCCATTATTAGCAGCTACACAACTAGATTTCGTCACTGACACCTAGCGGCTCGACACCAAAGTCGCAGGAGGAAGGATCCTGGAGCGCTGCCAAGATGTGGATCCCTCTGTCAGCGCTGCTGCTTTGCGTTGCGCGTGCGACTTGGCGACAGCGGAAGTGCTAAAGGAGGTGCAGTTGTCAACCTTGAAAGCTGATCACTTGGGGGTTTGGGAGCCTTGCCTTAGAGATTTTGTGAAATCTTGAATCTTGATGGGTCTGGATTTGTTCTGCTGAAAAGGCACCACATGTCTCTTCCTTCGTGCCTGCTGACGTGCCAGGAGGACTACATTCGCATCACTGATTTGGTTTGGGACCCGGACGCACGGCGACGTGATGCAGCCTGCGTGTTTGCATGTCGCTTCGTGATGCAGGAGGACGGCACTTCGGGACTTGGCTGCCCCCTTCGTGGGCTCCACAAAATTGACCAAATTGTAAAGGACATCATGGACCTGCCCAACGGAAGAGCTGGCTCCGAAGCCAAAAGGCTGGCCTTTTCCGAGGGTAGGAGTTTGAGGAGAAGAGCAAGATGTTATGAAATTCGCGCAAGCAAAAGCCAGTTTTTTTCCGCAGTTTCTGGAGCACTTCCATAGTTCCAATATGAAATCTTTCGATGCGAAGAGACCTTTCTTTGGAGGCTTTTGAACATGCTGCTGGAGTTCCTGGTTGAATGGGCCAAGCCCCACTTTGAGCTGACTGAGCGATTGGTGGCATCCCTCAGGTGTAAGGTGAGACAAGGGTCAACCAGTGGCCAAGTTCTGCCGACATGGCCCCTTGGGCAGACGTTACCTGTTTACTCTGTTTCAATCATGTCAGTGCCGGTTCATGATTGCATATTACAACCACTTACTTCATACACATGTCACTCTTGTTCCCAGCCACTCATTCTTTTTCAACAAGATTAGAAGATTTTCTGGAATGACCTTACTTCGTTGACTGGGCCTGGAGGCATCCTGCTTGGAGGATTGGGATGCTATGACAAGTTTCCTTTTGAATGACGACTTGACAGCAGATCATCACTTGGCCATTGCCTTCGTCGCGGAGGAGAGCAGTGGATGTGAATTTCACGGTGATTCACGGTGCATATGGAGCTCGGCGACATGCCATGGTTTACTTATATATACTTATATTGTGGATTGTAAAGGTGTGAAGAAGGATCCTTTGAACCCTCAAGCCATAGAAATTGGATGGCAAAAGGATACATGTAAATATGAATATTTCTGAAGTTTTCTGAAACCTTGCCACAATGGACACAATGGACACAATGGACACAATGGACACAATGCTACAAAACCTGGAAGTCTGGAAGCCTGCTTGGGCAGGCCACGGTTCGCTTGGCCTTTGATGACTGGCTGTCCAACAACACCAGTGAAGCAGAGGCAACTTTTTTCATCTTGACTTTCACTCAATGAGAGGAAGGGATGATGGCGACATCAAACGCCACGCCGGAAAGAGATGCCCACCCCATGATTTTTTGTTCCTGCGGCCCGCATGAAAAGATGGACATGCTTTGCCTTCTACATCTTCGCTGATTGTTTCAGGCACTCCTGCAACGTGCGGCACGGGCTTTGTGTCCTCGTTTGCCTGCCTTGCTGAGTGCTTTCCAGTCTGAGAAGGCAGCCCCGCTGATTTGTGGTTGCCGTGACTGGACAGATGCATAGTCAGTCAAGTTCAAGTGAACTGACACATCTAGTCTTTCACAGAGTAAGGAGGACCAGCTGATTTACAAGTTCCATGTTGTCCATGCGTCGGATTCACCATCCCAATGTCCTTTTATTTGAGCATTGAAGGCAGCCATGCAATGTGCAGCCTCGCTGTGCAACTACTTGCTACGATTTTGTGCGCAGAGTGTCTTAGCCAGCCAGGAATTGCATGTGATAAGAAAAGTTTGCCAGGATACGTCAGGCATCATATCATTTTATTCTAAATATATCTAAATATTATCATATACTGTTATCAACAACTGTCAACATGATAGGACATTTGGAGATCCAATGGCACAAAATCAAAGTGCTCTACGAAATCAAGTGGTTTAGATTTCTTGTTTGTGCCTGTAAGGTCCAACTGGACCTACTGGTGGATTGCTCGCAGGGAGTGCTGGGGAGCCTTTGGCAAAGGCCTTGCGTAGCGCTTTTATGGGACAATCGCATTTGGAGGCTCCTTATCTCCAGGGGGGCGTCGAGACAGTTGTGGATAGTTGGATGGTATACTGTCGAGGTTCTGAATTGTGCAGCCTAGTTTACCTTTATTCTTTCTTCACCGATGGCTTTCCCTAGGTATTTATCTTGTCCTGCGTTTTTCACCAATCGTTTTTGGGACTAGGCGTTGGAGCACCTTGGCTTGGCTTGGGCACATTTGTTGGAGCTGTCCAGCGATGCTAGGTGCGGGGGCTTGATTTTGGTACATGCCAAAACGCGTTCCTCTCCCCCTGTCTGTGAACTTTGTGCTTATGTGTTCCAGCTGTTCCTTACTGGATGTTGTGGGTGTACAGGTGCTTTCAAACGGCTCACTACTTCTTGGAAAATTTTCTAAGATGTTGTTTATGTAGTCGTTGTAATCAGAAATCCAGGTGAGTCAAGTCAAATTCGCAAATGCATTGAACTGCAGGAAACCGTTAGTCTCCTTGTGGTGTGACAATGTGTCCTGTTAGGCCGATCATGCAGGATATGGTGAAAGACTTTCACAGCACGTTTCTACAGCTGGCCCCCTTGGTGGGAAAGCCATCGCAAGGACTTGCCAGCACGTTCAGTGGTGTTTATGCGTTTATGTATGCCCTGGCCGATTCATTTGAAAAGGGTTGCAAGAGATGACCAATAGACATGGATAACATGGATAGTGGATGATGGCAGGATTCAAGTAACGGGTGGCTGGTGCTTCTCGAAGAAGATTTCAGTATGTGTTGTTCATCTGTGATCAGCAGGAGACATTTCCATGGAGGCGCTGCAAACTCTGCTGCGATCCTCATGAGCAAACATCAGGGCTAGAACAACATAAGATCATTCGGAATAACTCGGAATCATTCGGGTCGTTTGGGTCATCCTTTATGGACGCAAAAAATCTATTCTCCAGCTGTTCGTGATCTGTTGGATTATGAATACGAGTCGTCCATGTTCGTGATTGTCTTTTCTGATACGTCAAAGGTGTTTGATGGCCTGGTTACTCAATCTGAATGCGTGTCCTTTGTGGCAAGTGATATCTGGCATAGGTATGAGAGCAGTGAATGCAAGATAGAGTCTGTGTCAGTTATGTGAAGAAGCAAGAGCAGGACTGTCCCAACGTAGCAAAAGTGAATAACTTTTGGACTTGACATCTAGTCCCAACTTGAAGAGTTTTGCTTTTGAAACCTGCGAACCCCTGAAGGCAGATTATCTAGGCTAGCAAAGAAATACTGGGAAAGAAAGTGACAAGAGAGAAGACGAGAAGACATTCCTATAGTTGTGACAAAGCCTTGAAGTGGACTTCGGAAACACCAAAGAATCTCCGCTTCAATGTACTTGTGCAAGGTCCCTATGCCCGACTCCTTGCTGGCCACTACTCAGCGGCTTCGAATTCTTTCGAAAGCATACGATGTGTCTCTGTGTGACGTTGAAGGCATGGGACAATCTCTGAGACATAGCACTTGATTGTCAATCTTGTTACAAACATGGCCGCGTCAGGCTTTGTGTCAACTGCCTTGAGTGTTGTTGATGAGCGCGTTCAAGAGGGGACAGTTGGAACAGAACTGACAGTGGCTGGTCCTTTGAGCGAGAGAGTTGAAGTGGGGGAAGTGATGGAAGGGCCCTAAAATGCCTTTGGAGTAGAGATTTTGGTTTCATGCTTCGAGTTTGATTTTTGGTGGCTGTATCGTGCCTGGATGCTGCGGTGCCATTTTGGACGCCTCCCGAGGTGACCTTGTTGGAACTGCTTGCGTTGACTTCTGTGCGCCACGCCGCACAGCTCATGAAGCAGCCTTTGCCAGCTGTCGCAGCAGATGTGCGCGATGAGCGTCAGTTACAGCAACGAAGCTAATGAAGATTGAGAATAGATCAAGGAACATGTGACAAACTGATGGGGTAACAGCCACCAGAAATCTTATGTGACTTCAAAATATGAGTGAAATCAGTGAAATCTGCTGCTCTGCAATGATTGCAAGAACAACAGCGTGTGAATTGCTGGGACATGCCTTTTTGTCATATGCAGTCATGCTTGCACACCTTCGTCGAAACATTTTGTCACTTCTAATCACTTCTAAGCCTCGAAGCGAAGGCAAGCGTCGACAGCTGCAGAGGATTTATTGGAACTTGCCGCTTGGAGGGTCATGGTGGTGAGGCAACACTTGACATCAATTTATTCAGTCATTCTGATACTGGTATTCAATGTCTTCAGCTAAATCAGTAGTGGGTATGCCGCTATGCCTTTAGCAAAGTCAGGGTGCTGACTCGAAGACCACTTAGCTGCCTTGCTGCTTTGCCTGTTTTGGGGCTTGGGATGGACCTTGTGCCCTTGAATGAGCCACCTTTTGAGGTGTGAGCCAAAGTGAGTCAAAAACAGATCAAATCATGGCACTGTAGGGTGGGGTGAGATATCTAAACTACGGGTACGGTTCACAGAGAGTGATATTTTCATCTTCTTATCGGACATGCTTGTCAAGGCCCTTGGTTTCCTGACGAAGGATGAAGATCACCGTTTGAAGAGTGCTGCATTTGGGGCGGCTCTTTGCACGCTGACGGCCTGGTGGAATGCAGCCCACTTCGGAAAGACTGACGAGGTCCCAATCTGACTGTTGGAGAAATAGGACGACGCAATCAGATTTCCATCTCTTCCAGTTTCAATGTGACGAATGTGAAGGCGAAGCCTTGGTTTTGTGAGATGTCAGCACCCTTACAAAACGCCTTGGCGGGTCATTTGGGCCAGTTGCTGACGGAGGTGCACGGTGCGTTTCGTTAAAAAACGTGGAAACTTTCGGTTTTTTTCAGCCGATACCATGAGATGTCCAGGCCAACCAGGTGCCCGTGGAAAACGTGCTGGCCTTTGGTATGCCAGAACCCGGCGACGAGAGGAAGAGCAGTCCATTTTCACACCTCTTTGTCTTGCTGCATAAGGCTTGTGGAAAGGGATTTCATGGGATTCTGTTTTGATTCGCCGAACAATTTTGGAACAACCTCATGTGGAGCCTGACATGTTCTGCCTAGAAGCACTTTCCAATTCCAGGCAGTGACAGAAACTTAGTGTTTAGAGATAAGCATCTTTCTGGATGGTTTTCTTAGCGTGTCAGCACCCTCGTCGTGACGTTCCAGGGTGTAGCATCTGTGGAGTCTGTCCCTTCCGACGCTGAGCGCATCAAGACAGCACGGCTGTGTTGTTCGATGGTGACGAACTGCCGGCATCCACAGGTGCCTTGTCATGTGTGTTCCTACGTGTCCCCACTTGTTCCAACTTGTTCCATCCTTTTTCCATTCCTTATTTGACGCCTTATCTCCCCTGTTTTCTTCCTCGCCCTATTCCTAAGTGTTATTCCCTCCATTCTTGCCTGTCACAATCCCACTCTTCTCCCTTCATTTCAGATATGATAATCAACGCCTCAACAAGGTAGTCAAGTCCCAAGACAAGCAGTGAAGTGCCCCAAACCTTGTTTGTTTCATGAAGTGGCTGGCAATCACCATGGTGTGTGAGTTATTGCAAGCCACTCAAAGAGTTGATGAATGCATTAGGATGAGGTATTCATGGGATTCAAACGCTCTCACCTGCAAATTCCACTAAAGTGGCCGAGGTTGCAACAGGCAGCCTTCCCTGCGTGGTTCTCTCTCAAGCGCGCTCTCGTCGGGAAGACCTCCAACAGGTTGCCGGGTATCTTTTTTTCCAAGACATGTCGATGTTTGTTCCTCTTCTTTTGTTGAATGTTCAGGAGGCTTGGAGTCTGTTGCGTCGACTTCGTAGGGAAGCCCACTCGGGTCCAGTTCAGGCCGAGGTGCCACGTGCCAACATCATGTGCCAACATGATGCAATTCTGAGCTGATGTTTGCCAGATTTTAGAATGGTGGTGTTTGCTGATTCTTGTAGAAGAGTTTACTTTGATTTATGTGATTTACGTAACGTAACTTGCTGTATTGCGTTCTTTGGAAAAGAAGCTGGCTGTTTTGGCCAGGAGTTCTTCGCCATGCTTCTAGCAGCTGTGAAATTCTTGTACAAGGATCTAGTGAGTCGGCAAATATTCTGAAGCGGTGTTTGCTGGCAAGCACTCTGCAGGTTGGCATCCATCACATTCCATCCCCTCTCGGAATTGGTCTGCTCAATCTCAAGCTGATGAAAAATACATAGCCTGACACAACCATTCAAATTTACTTCATGGGAAAGCTGTATTGGTAGAAGAGGAAGCTCTGCCAAAACCATGGACCCCACTGAAAGCCCGTGTGAGGACGAGGGTACAGCTGTTGCCAAAGATCTCTCCTTCAGACTCCTGCAACATGTGGGCGTTGGCAAGTGTTTTGGACGTGGAAAGTTCATCTGTTTCGCTACTTCGTTCATATGCTTCCAAACGCTCTCGAAGATTTTCAATGCACGTATGCTTGGTTGCTCGCGAAAGTAATAGATTCCATACTACATACATATAATCATCTAATTGTAATGTTTATAGTATATGCATATATACATACATGTTACATATTATGCAAATGAAATCAAACCTCTTAGATTCTGTGTTCTGGCATGTCATGTTCTGGTATTTCTGTTCTTGCACCTAATCTGTTGGGATCAGACTGCCAAGTGTCGCCTTCCTGGACTTGTGATGCTTATTTTGGCCCACTTGGAACCTAACAGCCAAGCCTAAGTATTGAATTCTCAGTTTGACTTGGCACCAGGAGAGCACTCCTTGTTTCCGTCTGTTTTTTTTTTTTAAATATATATTTTTTTAAAAAAACACATCTTGCCATTGGAATTTTCATCCTTTTTGCAAGCGAATTTGCTGGTGACGTTTCAGGAGAGTCCAAGTTCATCTCTTCCAAGACTTCACAACTCAGGTTGACACATCCATTGCAGAAAGCGTTGCTGAACACCTTGCAACGTGGTGTTTTGGATGCTGCTGAGGGTGCAAAAGGATTCCTGGAGGACAGCCGGAAAGCAACATGTAGTGCGCCTACCATAGGAATGAAGCAAGAACTTAAGAATTCTTCTATAAGAAGTTTTCAAGAACTGTCAATGCTGTAAGGTTATTGGGGGAATGAAGATTCGTACAAGAGCCCCCATGGGTTGGACTCCTGAGAACCATTTGCGCATCCAGGCATTGACTCCTTGGATCACTAAGCATGTTCCTTGGCAACAAGGGAGGTTCGCCTCCTCTAGGTTTTATCTCGAAAAGACCAATGAAGTTGTTTGTTGGGATGATTTTGCATGAGGTTTAAAAGTCTTTGAAGTTTCTGTTGTTTGGCTCCAACAAGTGCTAGTAGGTAGGAAGCCAGCAAGATTGAAAATACCGAGGTGGTGGAAGATCCATTGATTGAACATCTGGCTTCATGGGCCAAGGAGAAGTCCAGCGAGGTCAGAAGTCACATGGGGACATGAGTAATGACAATGATTACTAGTGAGGGAGCTTCAATTTCTTGGGCCTAAGTGATGCAGGCTATTCACATTTTGATAGACTCTTGGGCTCTGCGGATGTTTCTGAACAGACAGATGAGTTGGTTTAGATGCTATGAGGAAGCTTGCTCTTGTTGCAAGCCCTAGCATCGCATGTAGATTCGATGTTTGTATTACGAATTAATGTTGCAACATCACGTCATACCATGCAATGGTTTCCCCCATGGTCATGAAATTTGGAAGTCTTCGCCTTGGCAGTCACAGACCATCAGACTGCATTAAGTGTTTCGGCCGGAAGGTCAACACGCAGGGAGGAGTCTTTGAAGTGGACCCACCCGTTGTCTAACATCTCCTGACCTCCTCAATGGCCATTTTTGACAGGCATTGCAGGAGGCTGGCTTGGAGAAGTTCTTGGAGGCATGTCAGAGCACTACTAAGAAAGCTTGTCAGGAACCATGGCTGAATTATATAGGCTTTGCTGGTGCCAATTCTTGCTTGGGGTTCCGCCAGAACAGTTCAACATGACTTTTTTTTTCCGACTGAAAGTGCTGGGCGTAGTCAAACGTACTAAGAGCCAGATGCGTCAATGCCAGTGCTTAGACCAAATAGAGGTTGTTCTTTGTTAAGGCTGACCTTTTTGGCGGGCAAACTTCACAACACAGGATGCTATCACTTGAAGTGGGTGCAAGCCTTCATTGCCTCCAAGCAAACTTTGCAGCGTGTATATAATCTCAAAACTTTTATATATAGACATCTAGACGTTTTGTTCCCTACCCACCTTTTTTAACCATTTCTATTGGTAGGTTTCAATGCCCTTTGCGAATCCAACCAAATCATCTCGTAACATGAGATGGTTTTACCAATCCTGCTAAGGAGTCTCCTGAGAAGCCTAGTGACTGGGCGCAAATGTTGGTTTAGAACAGCAGGGAAAGATAGCCTTTGGCTTTGGAAATGTTAGGCTGGGGTTGTGATGCTGTTGAAGCGGATGCACTTTGTTTTTGCTTTTGAAACTTCTAGTGATGTAGTCATGCTGATTAAAGTGGATGGCGAGCAATATCATAAGCACAACTGGCGAATAGGGGAGACAGTGTAACGATTCCAAGTCCAAGATTTAGATTTGTTATATAATCTGATGGGACCTGGAGTAAATCTCACAGAGATATCTTCATAAAGCACGCTGCCCCAAATGATCACATAGAGATGAAACACAGCTCAGGTAAGCGCCGAAGGATCAGCAAAGGAGGCATCCGATGCTAGGCACTAATTGAGTGTTAGGACCTGACAGCAAATGCGAACGAGTCTCACAGATGGCCTGTGACTTCACATGTCGAAATGGCGAGGAAACAAGCCTACACCCACAAAAGAAATCAAGGATTCTTTGGACTTGCAATAGATAGGAGGCAGGGTTTCTTCTTTCCGCAAGGGCTACTCTCCGGCTTTGTTTTTGTGAAAGCACTGATACTACTGGCATTACATGAGAATCACGCAAACAGTGCTGCATAGTGCAAGTACAGAGCTTGAAATCATACAACCGAATCCTGGTCTATCCCTGGACATGAGAAACAGGCTCTTTGTTTCTTTTGCCCAAGAAGAAGCGGCAAATGAAACCAAAAAGGGAGCCATGAATTGTTTTTCACGTGCCATCCTTTTGTTTCTTTTATCGAGAGACTTTTAAAAAATTGCGGACCGCAAACAGGTCAGGGGATGCTCATGAAGAAGCTGAGGGGTGGTGAATGCATGGATTTTGCATGACATTCCCACGCTATTTTCTGCAATGTATTTCAGATTTCAGTTTAGATGTTGAGAGGTTCTGGATGGGGCGTAGGTTGATTTCTAATTGACAAAATGCAATAGCCTAAGCAGCGACCCAATCAGCTGCTGTATGTGACATCAGGCTGCTTTGAATTGCCTCATCCAGTCATCCAGTAGAACACTACGGAGTCTTTCTGGTTTTGCAGCTCAGCGAGCTCAACTCCAAAGTCTTCATGGATTTCTGTAACACGCTATGCTGCAAGCCAGATACCGCATACACAAACTATGCAAAATGCTTTAGAGTGAGTGGGGAGGGAGGGAACATGCACGCATCCAAGCAAGAGAAACAAATATATTGACTTTCATCAGTTTTTTCGTTTTGGACTGTTGTTTTGGGTGGTCTTGTGCATTCCTTCAACATCGGCGCTTGGGTGCCGAGCGCACATTGTACAGAGATTTGCAATGCCTTCCAGAGTGGAACAGGAGCCTCACAACTCGTGAAAGCCACTTCACACCAATCTCCTTTCGTTGCTCAGGTCCCAGTGCACCCACTCTTGATCATGAGTTCCCAGCTGATTCTGGAAACCCATACTTTGGTACTTTTCTCCTGTCTCTATCCTTCGATATTGTAGATATATGAATGAAGTGAAGCAAAGATGGATGTAGTGTGATTTCTCACGACTCATTACCATGAAACACCTTGCCGAAACATTTGCTTTGAAGCTCCTGTGGGCCTTGCACTTCTACCTTTTCAATGTGAAATTGGATGAACAGCATTGCATGTATTTCGTCGCAGAGTAAAAGAGCTCTCCTGTGGAGATACAGGTTTGGATTTCATCATAGGACATCACCACACTGGTCCACGTCCTGCAAGCTGCTTTTCGTCAACTTCTTGCGCAGTCATTGTATTTTTTAATGTTAGATTAGATACCACTTATATGATATCTCACACATGAACTTCTCTTTCTGAAATATTGTTCAAATATGTTTGATTATGTAGACACCAATTGGGACATCTTGGTGCTCATGTTTTGTTGTTGACTGCAGACTCTCGCAACTTGTGATGTTCATGAATTCTGCTTGTCTTCAATCCTCTCCATTGTAAAAGATCCAGGGATCACTGGCCCAGTACCCCAAATGTGCTAGCTATTTGAGCACCCTGGCAATCTCTGGTAGCTGAGGCATCGCATGGCAGGGCTGTTGCAGAAGGTACTGAAGGTGAGGAATGTGGCTGGAAAGTGAGTGGAGACCTTTGACATTTTTCAAAGTTACGAGGGAGATTCGTTGGCAGGTTTCCCCAATAATACACATGGATCTGCTCCCAAAAAGGCTTTGGTGTCCCGTGCTGCCGACGAACTGCCGGCGGTTTTTCAGGACGGGGTTTCGCTGGGGCTACCAGGGGTCATCTGTCATCCTAAATGGCAACATCGCCACTTTTTCACTGTTGATTTGAGCTGGAGCCTGATGGGCAAGTTGCAGACACATCGATGTTGACGGCAGACACAAGGTTTTTTCTTTCAGACGGCATACTCGGTCTTGATTGTCTTGCTTGCTCAAGGTAGCTGCAGCGCCACATCGCGCAGATGAGGTCACTCACTCTGCTTCAGCATGCTGTTACTAGATTTGAGAAGGTCCTACATCCATGTTTTTGGCACAGGCGATACATTTCCGCGATACCTTCCAATGCTTCCGGGAGAATTACTTTGTCACTGAGGCAGCAAATCTTTAGATTGAAATCTCATCCTAGACTGATGTTTTCATTCGGAGGGCAATGACCGTCACGGTCTGGCTGATTGGTAGAGATGTGTGTCGACTTCTAGAAAACTTTTTGCTACATATACATATGGCATAATAGGTATTCCCACCCCCAAGTGGCATACTGACTCATTTGTACATGCCCTCTTGCCTCATTGCGCTGCAATATTTTAAAGTTAACAGGACCTGTTACGCCATTCCTATGGGTAGGAGCAACCTATGCCTATGCCATGTGTACAGGATGCAGCTGGAGCAGCTGCTGAAAAGCCTGCAGTGCTGGGCTCTGCAGGAACACCACGGCGTGCTGCGCTGAGTAACAAGATGAGGGTACTTGGTGCTGCTGTCGATACTCTTTGATCAAAGAGTGATAGCCTGATTTTGTAAGGCCCGGCATCTGGAGATCGTGTTGGAAGCTCAATGAACTTGTGGGGGATGGTGCGACCCATGGCACGACATCCCCACGTGTTGCGACAGGTCCAACGACAACATAGCGGCCTCGGCTGGTGGAGGGCAACGGTGCTCTGTGCAGGGGGAACATGGTGGAACCTTGCAGTTCAATCCCATGTGCCTTCTTCTTGGTTGCAGGTACGACACTCCCAGGAATTGGCTGAAAACTCTGCACGACTCTGTGGCCGGTTGGCAGGTCGCTGGCCCAGTCATGGTATCAAGGTTGCAAGGATGACTTGTGCAGCATGTACTTGGTACCAATGTACCCTCCGTCCGACAATCACAGAAATTGAAAATAGAATGAACATGGATGAAAATGACACAAGGGAAGCTGATCTTGAAGTTACCCATTTCATTGTCTACACCTGCTGAGAAGAAACTCGCTGCATGCCTGCTGGTTGGGATTCGGGCAATTCTCTGTACTTCTCTCGGTTTCTCAAGGTGTCTTGACGGACGTTGCCAGTCTGAGAGCTGCATTGTCGGGTGACCTTGTACCTCTCGATGCTGAGAAGAGTTGAATAGTTGCAGCTGCATGAACCATTGGACTCATTCACAGGAAGATGCTTTGCAATATGATGATCACCACAGAAAGCTTGAGTAAAAGAACCATCCCTCAGTTGGGGGTGCGATTCAGGCCCCAGCTACGCATGGACCCTAGCCTCATGCGCGATGTACAAGGCAGGGAAGGGACATGCCAATGCCAGGGTACAGACTGGTCATTTTCACCTAGCAGCTTCCCAGATCTCAACAGGTTGACAAGAATTCCAGTCATCAGTTCTACTTTTCAGGAAACATTGCCATTTCTTAGCTGCGAAACCGCAGCCTCAGTTCTTAAGTCTTGGGAAGTTTTTGCTCCCTCCCTCATGCGTTTTCCATTGCAACTGCTTTTCATGAAGGTTTTCTAGAGCTTCATAGTGGACCTCGATCAGGGCTGAGTTCTGCCCGGCCCTGGGTGCCGGATAGATGTGAACCAGTCAGGACATAGCACACTAGGAATGGGATCTAACATATCAAATTTATGGAATGAGGGAGGAATTAGATCCTCACACGGCATACAAGACAGTAATTAAGAAATTTATGATATAATTTCAACAAACAAGATTCATCTGGAGGGGGAATATGTATTGTATACATAAACGCACATCCGTGTATATGTCAGCATATAGCAACATCTCGTTGCAGGATGATATGACCGAATCACCGAGGCAGAACTCTTGGATCTGAAGCGTTGCCACGAGGCCGAAGCGCAGCTGTCCGAGGCGTTGGTGGCGACGTTGGGCTGGTGTTGGACTCTGTGGGACTGTCAAGTCATGGAAAGTCGAAGCCTTGGAAAATGACTTCACTTGTCGTTTTTGCGTCCTCACTTTTGCCACTTTACATCTCTGGACTGGATCTTGGGGTTGTTGAAGAGGTTGAAAGGATATGAACCTCAGATGAGGGTTGTTTCGGACCATGATTTACCGTTTGCTGCTGAAACCAGTCAATAGCAGCAGTCCTTGGTAGGTCCAAGAGCGACTTCAACAACTAACCCGGCGATGTGAGAAGGTCAGCTGGGCCTCCTGAATGCAGGATATGTCAAGCATTCTACTGATCAGGATTACGATCCATCATGCATTGAAAGGTTGATTTGCAAATCATGCAATATAGAGGCCCTGAGAATGTGTGAAACTCACTTGTTAATGTAAAGGTTGGGATATAAACCGGTCACACAGCATTTTGTCAACGAGATAGTGTCAGATGGAATTGCTGCTGAAGACTCCCAAACCTCTCGGCACAGGCAGGTGTCGACATGTGCCTGGATCCAGATGACTGCAGGGAAACCCAGCTTTTCCGTGAAGCATTTCATCAAACCTGATTTCTCGACAAATTGATGGAACAAAAACAAAAAAACCGCTAGCATCATATGAGAACTCATGGAACTCAGAGCTGTCATTTGTTGCGAAGCTCAACGTTTGTGAAGCCCGGGATCAAGGCGATGTAGTGCCGTCCACTGCAGAGGCCTTGAACTGAATAATTTTGGTGTTATTGTGTCCCTCAAGAGTGTTAGCTGATGTTTCACAACTGTAGTGGAGCATCACTTCATTGTTTTTCTTCCGGTTGTAGGAAGTTTGAGAGGTACTGACGCTGGAGCCTTCGGCGGACAACGGGCCACTTCCTGTGACTGTACCTGCCATGCAGGCTGGGGTGGGACATGGGAGGAGCTCACCCCCGCACTGTGCATATGTCATATATCTGGATTTTATATGGCTTTATTTAGCACATGGTGTATACTGTATATACATAGATATATTCATATCATACGTACAGAATAATGTGTATACATACATGAGCCAGGTTGGCGACAACCTCACCACCCCCCACCTTTGTTGTACTCCCTCCCTCCTGTAAAAATGGACGGTGGTTTGGAAACTCTTCTTTACCAGCAAGGATCGCACTTGCAGGTTATCCTCAGTGTGGGAGGGGTGGATGGACAGATGATAGGTAGGTAGGAAGGTGGGTAGGTAGGCAGATAGATAGATAGATAGATAGATAGATAGATAGATAGATAGAAATATAGATAGATAGATAGATAGATAGATAGATAGATAGATAGATAGATAGATAAATAGATAGATAGGATAGATAGGATAGATAGGATAGATAGGATAGGGTAGATAGGATAGGATAGATAGGATAGGATCGATAGGATAGGATAGATAGGATAGGATAGATAGGATAGATAGGATAGATAGGATAGGATAGGATAGGGTAGGATAGATAGGATAGATAGGATAGATAGGATAGGATAGGATAGGATAGGATAGGTAGATAGATAGATAGATAGGATAAATAGGATAGGATAAATAGGATAGGATAAATAGGATAGGATAGATACATAGGATAGGATAGGATAAATAGGATAGATAGGATGATAGATAGGATAGATAGGATGATAGATAGGATAGATAGGATAGATAGGATAGATAGGATAGATAGGATAGATAGGATAGATAGGATAGAAAGGATAGATGGATGGATAGATAGGATAGATAGGTAGATGGATAGATAGGATAGATAGGTAGATAGATAGATGGATAGATAGGATAGACAGGATAGATAGATAGGATAGATAGGATAGGATAGGATAGGATAGGATAGGATAGGATAGGATAGGTAGGTAGGTAGGTAGATAGACAAGGCAGAAAGACAGATAGACAAATTTGGATGAGCAAAATTACAACAAGCAGGATAAGCTTCAGTCCAAATTTGGAAAGACGTCAGCATCGATAGGTAGACATAGGTCAAGGTAGGTTCAAGCGCAGTTTTTCAACCAGGGAGGTGTACCAAACCGCGAACCCGGATTAAGTGCAAGTGACCAGGCCCTGTCAATGTAAAGATGCGATACATATCACGCAAAGTAACGCACTACCCGTCGATTCGAAAGGTATTTACCGATTTGCATTGGATGGGACCTGACATTAGAAGTGGCAACTGACTGACATCTCAGTTTGCTTTGCCGCGTCTCAGAGTGGTCTTGTGACCTGTTGCTACACCTTCAGTGCTCTCAATGTAAGCACATTGTGTGCAACGAACTGCATGGAAATGTGGGATACAACAATCAGTACAGCAAATGCACAGACACCAATTTGTTCTTGATTCCATGTTTGAACGGTCAAGAGGTACGTTGAAAGACTGGTGAATGTTTTCCATCAACATCACTTTTTTCTCTTGATTGTTTTCACCTGCATGCAGGAAAGCATAAACTCCCTTCAGGAGGCATCTTGGATAGAGTGTGAACTTGTGTGGTTTCAAATGGTTTGCGAAAAAGAGTGTTCCTACATTTGATGGACAAAATCCTGCACAAGTTGAGAAAGGTTATGCTTTGTAGGCTGTTGCACCACACCCCAGTGTGTTGGATTGGACCATCGATAGTAGCCTTCACTGCTTTCACCCTGACTTTTTGACGACCAGGATTTAAATCAAATGGGCAGCCAGCTAGAGAACTTCTCCCAGCTCATGGAGAAGGCTTGAATCAAAATTTGGGAAGAAAACCAGATTTCTTTGGTGAGAGCATTTTCTTTTTGTGCAACGAGGTGAGCTTTGCTCCTCCATCAAGATCGGAGGCCATGGGTGGTAGAAGTTTTATTTGATGCCAGGTGTTCACATTTGAGTATCGGGTATCAAGGCTTGTACCCAAAAGGAGATTGATGGTTACTCTCAAAGATTTGTTTCTATACTTGCTTACTATAACTTTCTGCATGTGTTTGGGTGGTTGTTTGTCAAATCAGCTTTGCCCTCAAGCTTCATGTGCAGCCGTTTAGCTTTCGTTGATATCACGTTGAAAACAGCCCACCAGCGTTGCCCACTGGCAGTCATGTTGCGATTCCTTTGCATTAGCATTTTCGCCGCTGGCTATGCACAAAGTGTGCAAGTCGATGGCAGTGGAACCACGAGCCATGGCTGCATGCCCACCGGCCAGAGTGCCCGAAGGGGCAACTGCGCCGTTTTTCGGTACAAAATGTTTCAAAGAAAATCATGAACATCACTAGGTAGTCATTGCTGTATCAGCTCAGCGAAGATCAAAGCCTTCAACCTCTTGTTGTTGAATTTGGAATATTTTTCAAGGGGGATTTCATGTCAGGAATCCTTCCAAGTTCTTTTGGAAGTTGATGGAGATGATGGAGGTTGGGTTGATCTCTTGAGTGTTGCCCAACCTCCCAGAATGGAAAATGATCGTAGTGCAAATCAAGCTATTCTTTCAGTGTTTTGCAGATACCCATTTTGAACTTTCATGACTGTTGAAAGAATTTCGAGAAACAACATGCCAACATGCATTCAAATACAACAATCTTGGAGTAATCTTGGACCTTCTGTCTGGCTTTGAGAATTAGTGACTAGACCATTAGCACTGTTTGTGAGATGCAGGGTGATGAGGGGGACTCTCTCTGGGCAATGAGTTGAAAATTGGAAATTATCCTAACTGACAAGCTCTCGGAACTCAGCAATACTTACATAACTGCATGCTTGACTACTTGACTACTTTACTGTCTCATATAGCTTTGACTTTGGGTACACGGATGAAAACGCACCCGGGCGTTGACACAAGAGGTCTGGGACTTAGAGGGAACATTTGCGTCTGTGGCGACACCAGGCACGAACTTTGAAGGATATTCGCTTGACCTACCGTGCAGTGGGCAGCAGCACAGGCCAGAGAGAATTCACCCAGACTGAAGACAACTCGGCCGTTTGGACTGCTGGCCTGACTGACTTTGGTGCCGGCGACATCCCAATGAGTTCCAGTGTCTCGGAGAAATACCGCTTTGAACTGGCTTTTTGCCTGATAGTTTCACTAAGCTTCTGGACCTGCTGAAACTGAAACTGGTTCCATACCCTCGGCATTCCCTTGCTTTCTGAAGTGGCATAGACATAGGTCTTAAATCTTAATTATGTGAGCAGAGGTCAGTTGTTCACAAAGTCGAATTCAGGTCGCTACGCTGGAATCACTGGCGCTAGCCGAGAAATGATTCATGTGCCCTTCTGCTTGGGAGCCATCGGAGTGTTTCACTCTGTACCGGCTGGTGAGGCACTGATCACTGGAAATGCAGACGCGATTATGATACGATCGACACAAACCATATGGGTGTTTCCTTAAATGGTGGTACCCCCAAAACACCCCAAAATGATCATTTTTAGTAGGAAAATCCGAAACGCAAACATACCAAAACTATCATAATTTCACATAATTTCAAGGATCAACATTTCGTTCTTCATCCTACATCTTTACGTCTCAGCTTTCACCTTGGGACCGGGACAGGTCGGAGATTCAAAGGGCTTGAAACTTTCGCCCTGCGTCCTGGCGAAGATCATGCAAGGTGATATCACTACCTGGGATCATGCAGACATCAAGGCGGAAAACCCAAGTCTCAACGTGCCAACTGGCACCCAGATCAAGGCAGATGGGTTGTGGATGGATGTGGCAAGCACCCATGGTCCATCTCTCCTCGCATTGCCCTTTGCACCACACCCACCAGACTCTGCAAGGAGCTGTTGAGATTTGTGAGACAGCGTTTCATACAAATCCAATGCTCTCCAGCTGATTGCAGGTGGGTCATCGAACCCTTGGATCCAGCAGCACGACAGGAATGACAGGAGGGAACTGAGTGAACCTAAAGCATTGTACCCGCTGTTATGCCGTTGTTAAGTCATACCTGTGTTAAAGTCTGTGGCTTCCGAAACATGTTTCATCTTGCCGGAAGGATACCTGGCGTCCAAATGTCCAGCAAGTTGGACCTTGGGCAGCGGAAGCACCGTGGCCTGGCCGACGGCAGCCACGAAGCCTGGATACAGCCCCACTGCTGTGCCTTAGCCAAACAGAGAGAAGTGCCGAGGTTCACGCTAGTTCAGGACCGTTTGCTTCCTGAGAAATATTGACGTGGCCAGCAAATAGAGGGAAAGTCTTTTGCAGTTTGGTGGTTGCAACCTGTTTGAATGTTACGTTCTCTTTCATTGAAATAAGAATTGCATCAGTGCTGCGCCGCTGTGATGAATTTCACTGCCGTCCAGTCCCAGTAATTAGATGGGATGATATGGGATGTGAGTGCTGAACGATTAACTCCATCACCCTGGCTCTGAGGTCCAGGGATCCGGAGGCATGGCGGCTTTGATCAAGGATACACCTTATGCCATTGGTCCGACGCTCAGGCCAAGGGTCTGAGACCTGAGTCTTGAGACTTTTGAGAGCCAGCTGCGACAGCTAAGGCTACTTGGATGCTGGTCACGGTCACAACTTGGATTTCCAAGAAGTGAACCTTCAGAACGAAGCAAACACATGGCTCACCTCCAAGGATGCTCTTGCGGCCACTGATGCAAACGGCAACAACGGTGTGGCGGCAGCAGGTGGGACCTGATTACAACGCTTGTCTTGATGCATTTCGGTGGAGTGTTGTCTAAGTCATTCTAAGTCAGGGAAACGTCAGAAAACGCCATGGTCTTTTGAAGCAACAAGCCTGGGCTAATTTTTATTGCAGAGGCAAAGCAGCCGTTGATGCCAATGACATCCCAAGCTCCGCAACTGCTGACTGGAGTTCTGTGAACCTTTACCGCAAAGCTGGCACCAACACTTGGCCCATCGCATCTAGGCTGCGTTTTGCCAACTAGACAGACATTGAGGTATTTGTCTTTACCCTGTCTTCGTACCGAACGCAATATAATGTGGAGGTGGAGGTGTCTGACAGTCCGTTGTGGTCAGCCAAGACTTGGTCATGAATCATGCCTTTTGATGCCTTTTGTGCTCTGCCTCGAATCAGGTTCTTGTGTCTTACTTGTACCTCCACAAGGACTGGAGCTGTGCGTTTGGCATGTCATGGGTTTGCACAACGCTGAAGTCTTTGTTTGCGATGTCTTGCAGAAGCATTGCAGGCTAAGAAACATGTCACAAGAGAGACTCAACTGAAACCTGGAGGACTGGAGTACCTGGTCGGTGGAAAAAGCGGCTTTGTTGAAGGCCTTCGTGGACATGGTCATGGGATCTGAGGGCCAGGGCATGCTTTCAGATTTCTCCTTCACTGTGGTGCCAGCGGCCATGAACACCTGGGCAACCGTGTGGACCAATACCATCGACAAGCCTGCTGGTTTTACTGCAATGACCTTTGAGCCGGATACCCAGAGGTGGACGGGCCAAGGCCAGAATGTGGTGAGCTCCAAGAGGAACTCTTATTCTCTGTGGAAGTTGGATGATTTGGAGTCTGCTGCAACCGCCATGAAACTTGCCGTAAGTTTGAGACCATTGCCGTTGCCTAAGACCAAAGCAGTGTCATCCCTAAGGGTGTCCTGGGGAATCTAAAGAGCAAGTGATTAAGACTGAACGAATCTGCCATACTAATTCTCGCAGAAGAGCTCCTTATACTGAGGAATCTGCATGGGATTTTCAATAATCTTAAAAGGCGATGGTTCCGGAGACAATTCAATATTATTCACCTTGTAGGTACGGCACTGCTGGAGACGTCAGCAACATTTTTTCGGCTGTGAACATAGGTATTTTAATGTACTTTTTCAAAAAGTCGTGCAAATTGCATGAGACCCATAGGCTTAAAGGGATCCTGACACTCCTCATCCCTTGCGTACCGTATTGCAAACGCTCGGCTTTGCAATGTTCGCCTTGGATGCCCAAGGAAGGCTCGCTTGGATGCTATGGAGTTGCATTTGAATGACTACGGCATTATCCCTCTCCATGGCAGTGGCACCACCAATCCAAAGAACTGGCTCCTTCCAAGCTTTAGTAACACTGTTGTAGAGTGATTCGATGCATTTTGATGCCAAGACGTAAGGACCTGCTTCACTTGTCCAACTCCAAATTTGGATCTAACTCCAGAGTGACTTCGGCCTCAGGTTCGCCAAGGCCATGAAAGTCATGGAGGAACGTGCTCGTGTGCCTCTGTTCCTTACCTATCGTGCTGTGGGCAGCAGCACTGGTCAGAAGGAGTTTGTGGGTGACTCTGCCAGCTCGTCGCTTGACTTGCGAGATGTGGGAGGTGATGCTGAAACCATGAAACCTCAAAGAATCCGGGAATCCGGGAATCCTCTTGAAACAAACATCTTGGAACGCTGGACCTCAGGTACCAAAGCTACAACCACTTTGGTGCCGGAGACATTCCCATGTCCCAAGACAGATATAACACCCTCACTCAGCAGTCTCATCGCATGGTGTCTTGGCTCCATGTAGTCTTGTTCTGCAACAAAATAGATTTCAAGTGATTTCACTGTATAGCTATCCCATGACTCAGGTGCACATCCCCTTCGCATTGGGTGCAATCGCTGTCTTCCACTCCGTCCCTACTGGTGAGATCGGAGGAGCGAGTCTGAAATTGGATGCATGCTTGTTGGCCAAGATCTTTGGCGGTGCGATCACTACTTGGGATCATGCAGACATCAAAGCGTATCTTGACTACAAGCAATCAAAAACAGGTTGTCTGTAACGCCAACAAACGAGCGGCGCATGGTTAAAGCACTGCTTTGAATATGGCGTCCTGGGATATCCCGGGGCTATGGTAAGATTCATCTGCCGTGTGACCGAGGCAAAACCCAAACATCAACGTGCCAGCCAATCAGGCAATCCATGTCAAATCCTCAGTTTCCCTTTTGTTTGGAAGGTGTGATGATCTACTTCAAAGATCTTCAAAGTTGTGAGCTTGCTACGAAGGTTTTCCTTTTGCCCGTGAGTTCAGGTCTTCCATCGTAGATTGGGCTCTAGCAGCACTGGTGGAATCACTGGCTACCTCAACAAGAAGTGTTTTGGCGAAGGACGGAAGAGGTTTGATATGAGACCTTGTGGAGAGGTATATAAACTACTATAAACTCATGTATGAAGTTGACGAAAGTGTTTGAAATGGGTTTCTAGTACTAGACAATTCGAACTACTGCCAGAGCATGACACTTCGGCAGTTGATCCCTAAATTCCTACCTGCACTTTATTCGATGAATGAGGTGCCCTCAACACTGGACCTTGGGAGCGGGGTCTTCCGTGAGCTGGCCAACGACTGGCAGCTTTCAGTCGGTGGATGGATCTCCAGGCATGCAGTCGGCTCTTCAGGACGGATGTGTCAACATTCAGTCAGTGCAAGATTTGTAGAATTGTCACAGCGTGTAACAGTAGAGATGTGTAGAGACTGCTTGGAACTGCTTGGATCTGCTTGGACTGCGGACAGTAACTTAAAAGCCTTGAAGTTTGAAGCCATTCTTGTGCCACAAGGGTCCGCATGTATGACAAGGACAACAAGTACGGCATCGGATATTTGGATGCCGGACATGGTATCGACTTCGGATTGTCAGAAGTGGCCCTCACCAACTTGGCGGGCAAAACCAGGACAGCCAAAGAGTCCATTGCCCTTGGAGGAGTGGCAGAAGCCGGCACTGCAGCAGCCAACGCAGGCAACGTCTTCCCATCGGATGTGACTGCTGACTGGTCAAGACTCTTGGCTGAAAAAGTTTTGCACAGAAAATTGCACCCTTTGCCTGAATTGACTTTAAATTTTGGGATGTTTGGGTTCTAGGCTGACTGGTCCCATAAGCTTTTGACACAGGGGTGAAAATCACTACTGTATCCATCATTATGCGCTGTCTATTCAGGTGTGAACCTTTACGACATGGCTGGAGACTCTACATGGCCGATCGTGTTGGTGAGCTATTTGTACGTGAAGAAGGATCACTCCACAACGAACCCAAAGACGGCCGCAGCACTTCAGGTTCAATTTCGATTGTTGCTTCATGCCATTGATTTCATTCTTGTATTAAAGCTCATGACGATCAAAGGGACCAACGAATCCACACTGAAAGAGCCGGTAGCAGACCATTTTTGGGAGTCCAGTTGTTTGAGTTGTTCGATGTATAGCTTGGCAGATCAGAGAGTACCAAGCAAGTTCTATTGAGTTCAGGTCCCCACAAGGAAAGATTGAGATGGTTGTCCTGGTGACAGCTGGAAATGTTTTCCGAACTCTGACGGGTTACGACGGAAGGCCTTCATCCAGATGATTCTGGATGACAGTGATGGCATGGCTGAAGAGTTCGGCTTCACACCCCCAAGCTTCATGGCCAGATTTTTGAGGATTTGTTCAAGGAGTCTTTTCATTTGGCAATGAGAAAAGCATCAGAAAAGAATGCCTCGCAACCAAAAGATCTACTGTAGATCTTGTGGCAAGCAAGCCACGCATGAAAAGGCATCTTAGACTGTTCCCTGCTGTGCTCTACATGACTGAGCCTTGAGGTGCAACCCTGAAGGCACTGAGCCTTAGCGCTGCAGGGGAAATCATGTACCCCACAACCATGCAATCCTTCACTGTTGAGAGCAGCACCAATGCCTATGGGGGCATGGGAGTGAATGTGCCACTGGGCAAAAATCGGGATTTGCCTTGTTTCAATCATGTCCAGTCGCATCAATCGCCTTGTTTTCTGGAATTTTCATGAATTTTCGGCTTCAACTGATGTGAATTTTTTGGTGGACTTGGCTGGGCTTGGCCCGATGAGGATCAGCATGAAGCGCCATTCCTATGACATCTACGACAGTGACGTCATGAAAGCAGCCGTGTCCAAGCTCCAGACATCTGTCACCACGCTGGAGACCTCTCAGGCGTCTGGTGCTGCCAAGGCGGGGAAGCTGGGGATGTGTTGAGCTACGGGAGGAAACAGCCTGTCACACCAGAAGTTGCTGAAGCAAAAACATGGACAGGGATGAGCATACATGACTAACCAGTGACTCGGTTGGTGTCACTTGTGTGACAAAACACTTGAGGAGACACCCGACAGTACCCTTCCAGTGGTGTTCTCAGTGGTCGCCCTGGTGCAACTCGGCCAAAGTTTCCCAACGCCAGCTATCAGAGGCACCGAACAGGAGGCGCCGCAAGATATCGTAAGATATTATAAGATATTAGGTGTTGACAACATTGACCACCACCACGGCGCACCATGATCCAGCGGACACATTTTCCCTTGCAGTGGCTTGCACAAGATTTTCTACGTTTCAAGTTTCAACTGAGGATTTCCCTTCTCGGAGCTTTCATGGCTTGCTTTGCCTTCTTCAAGGCGTCTGCATCGAGCCCTGCACCACCTTTGCCCAACGCCGAGTCGGGCACCATCATCGGTATGGCGGAGCCAATTGCAGCCAAGAAAGGGGAAGAAAGCAAGGTTGACCCTGAGAAGGCTGAGAAGGGGAAGGAGGCGCGCAGGTTTGAACATGGGGTTTCAATGCAGAAGCTAAAAGGGGGATCACAAATGGCATGACAAGTCTTGGGTTTCATTGTTTCATTTCAGAAGATCGCATGTAGCATCACGATGCATTGTGCAGCTACTGTAGATCTTGTTCGGAGCTGCAATTATGTTGATGTTGTTGGACTTTGAGAGTACACTGCCTGGCGGAATTTGAACGTGATGTGACCAGGTTGATCCTGGAGACATTGCAAATCTCTAAGTGACCCAAGAGCAACCAGAGCGCAGATTTCTCACAATTTCCTGCGTTGAACTTTTCTGATCCTAGCTCTCAAAAATATGGGCAGAGCTGGTTGATTGCGATTTTGATTCGTAGGGTTCTAGTCCTTATGATATGACCTTCTCTTGCGCACGGCAAATTCCAAGTTGTTTGTTCTCCACACCCATTGAAGAAAAGAAACAGAAACCCTGCAGAGAAAGACATATCAGACGTAGCTCTTTGATTTTTCCATCGGAGATGATTTCTCCAATTTGATTTATGGTACTTTCGTACTTTCGTCTGGTTGTCCCCAACGGGGACATCGCCTTGAGTCAATGTGCAATGCTGAAACCGTCAAGGTCTCAGCTTCTTTTCTTTCCGGCTAAGCCGGGAAGCCTTTCTTAGCGCTGATCCCTGGAACCCTTGCGAGTTCGACTCTGCGGAACGCTGATCGATCTTTTTGGGGGGTCCCAAGGACTGGCAAAAGTCGAACGCCGTTCAGGGGCATTTTTGTGAGACAAAAAAGCATGCAGAAGGAATCTTACAATTTATGAGTCTATGACTCTTGGGACTTTTTGCAACTCCCTGTCACTTTTCGACACACACACACACAAAATTCCGTGTGTGCACTTGCCATTCAAGGCAACATATCTCTGTGATGATTCAACATCAGTTGGATCTGCTCAGCATGAGGGTTTCTCCCCAAGCTTTTCACGCAGCCATTCAGCTTTCGTTTGACCTCTAAAGTGTTGAACCCTTTCTGGATTTCGCCATGTTGAGACTTCTGACCTTGAGCCTTCTCAGCGGAAGCTATGCACAGGTGCAAGTGGATGGTAGTGGAACCACGAGTCTTGGTTTAATGAGAGATAATGAGAGAATTCTCGGCAAGAAAGAATGAGATTCGGGAATGTAACAAGTCAACTTTCTGAAAAAGAATCATCAATCAAAAAGTCAAGTCTGCAAAGCATCTCAGGATATCTTTCACGAAGTTTGACGTTTCCTTACACCGTTCATGTTTTTTTTACATCTTTTTGGTTTCCCTTGTGGAAAGCAAGCCAGCAGATTCTCTCAATCATTCGGCTGGGGATAGATTTAAATATCATCGAGCTTTTGTGTTTTCAAAACTTCTAGGTCATTCCAATCCCGCACGACGCTGTGCCTCACTTAGCTAGGAATCCTTCCAAGTTCTTCTGGCAGATAATGGAGACAATGGAGGCACTTCAAAGGGGGAAAACGTGGAAAGAGCATGGAAAGAGCAATGAAAGAGCTGGAAAAATTATAGTAGAATAAAAAGATACAAAAAGTCTGCCATGGGTGTTGCTGGTTTGGCTTGCTGGTCTGTTCTTCACGCGCAACGCCAACAAGAAATTCGGGAGCTTAACAGTTTAACCATGTTTAGCCCATGGCCTAAGCCTTAGGGGAATGGCTTCTCCCCCGAGAAATTAAAAGAAAGTGAATTTGTAGATCTTCTTTCTGACCGAGCTCTGCGCGAGGCACGAACTTTGAAGGATATTCGCTTGACCTACCGCGCAGTGGGTAGCAGCACAGGCCAGAGAGAATTCACCCAGACTGAAGACAACTCGGCCGTTTGGACTTCTGGCCTGACTGACTTTGGTGCCGGCGACATCCCAATGAGTTCCAGTGTCTTGGAGAAATACCGCTTTGAACTGGCTTTTTGCCTGATAGTTTCACTGTATAAACTTCTGTAAAAGAAGTGGCATGCAAATAGGTCTTAAATAGGTGAGCAGAGGTCAGTCGCAAACAAAGTCGAATTCAGGTCGCTACGCTGGAATCACTGGCGCTAGCCGAGAAATGATTCATGTGCCCTTCTGCTTGGGAGCCATCGGAGTGTTCCACTCCGTACCGGCTGGTGAGGCACTGGAAATGACTCTGTCATGATACGATCGAGGCAAACTATATGCATCCATATGCATCATGCTCTGGGAAACTTAAATCCGAAACTGTCATAATTGCAAGGATCAACATTTCGTTCTTCATCCTGCATCTTTACCTCTCAACTTTCACCTTGGGACCGGGACAGGTCGGAGATTCAAAGGGCTTGAAACTTTCGCCCTGCGTCCTGGCGAAGATCATGCAAGGTGATATCACTACCTGGGATCATGCAGACATCAAGGCGGAAAACCCAAGTCTCAACGTGCCAGCTGGCACCCAGATCAAGGCAGATGGGTTGTGGATGGATGTGGCAAGCACCCATGGTCCTCTCCTCGCATTGCCCTTTGCACCACACCCACCAGACTCTGCAAGGAGCTGTTGAGATTTGTGAGACAGCGTTTCATACAAATCCAATGCTCTCCAGCTGATTGCAGGTGGGTCATCGAACCCTTGGATCCAGCAGCACTACAGGAATGACAGGAGTGAACTGAGTGAACCTGAAGCATTGTACCCGTTGTCATGACGTTTTTAAGTCATGCCTGTGTTGAAGTTTGACGTGGCTTCCGAAACATGTTTCATCTTGCCGGAAGGATACCTGGCGTCCAAATGCCCAGCAAGTTGGACCTTGGGCAGCGGAAGCACCGTGGCCTGGCCGACGGCAGCCACGAAGCCTGGATACAGCCCCACTGCTGTGCCTTAGCCAAACAGAGAGAAGTGCCGAGGTTCACGCTAGTTCAGGACCGTTTGCTTCCTGAGAAATATTGACGTGGCCAGCAAATAGAGGGAAAGTCTTTTGCAGTTTGGTGGTTGCAACCTGTTTGAATGTTACGTTCTCTTTCATTGAAATAAGAATTGCATCAGTGCTGCGCCGCTGTGATGAATTTCACTGCCGTCCAGTCCCAGTAATTAGATGGGATGATATGGGATGTGAGTGCTGAACGATTAACTCCATCACCCTGGCTCTGAGGTCCAGGGATCCGGAGGCATGGCGGCTTTGATCAAGGATACACCTTATGCCATTGGTCCGACGCTCAGGCCAAGGGTCTGAGACCTGAGTCTTGAGACTTTTGAGAGCCAGCTGCGACAGCTAAGGCTACTTGGATGCTGGTCACGGTCACAACTTGGATTTCCAAGAAGTGAACCTTCAGAACGAAGCAAACACTTGGCTCACCTCCAAGGATGCTCTTGCGGCCACCGATGCAAATGGCAACAATGGTGTGGCGGCAGCAGGTGGGACCTGATAACACTGCTTGTCTGGATGCATTTCGGTGGAGTGTTATTTAAGTCAGGAAACGTCAGAAAACGCCATGGCCTTTTGAAGCAACAACGGTTGGAGAGAGCACGGCCTGTGTTAATTCTTATTGCAGAGGCAAAGCAGCCGTTGATGCCAATGACATCCCAAGCGCCGCAACTGCTGACTGGAGTTCTGTGAACCTTTACCGCAAAGCTGGCACCAACACCTGGCCCATCGCATCTAGGCTGCGTTTTGCCAACTAGAGAGACCTTGAAGTGCTTTGCATCGAGCAACAAATGAAATACCAGTTGAAGTGCTTTTGTGGTCTCGAATCAGGTTCTTGTGTCTTACTTGTACCTCCACAAGGACTGGAGCTGTGCGTTTGGCATGTCATGGATCTGAACAACGCTGAAGTGTTTGTTTGTGACGTCTTGCTGAAGCATTCCAGGCTAAGAAACATGTCACAAGAGAGAGACTCAACTGAAACCTGGAGGACTGGAGTACCTGGTCGGTGGAAAAAGCCGCTTTGTTGAAGGCCTTCGTGGATATGGTCATGGGATCTGAGGGCCAGGGCATGCTTTCAGATTACTCCTTCACCGTGGTGCCAGCGGCCATGAACACCTGGGCAACCGTGTGGACGAATACCATCGACAAGCCTGCCGGTTTTACTGCAATGACCTTTGAGTCGGATACCCAGAGGTGGACGGGCCAAGGCCAGAATGTGGTGAGCTCCAAGAGGAACTCTTATTCCCTGTGGAAGTTGGCTGACCTCGCAGGTTCAATGGATTCCATGAAGGACAGGATTGTCCAAATATGAAAGTAATCGAGAATTAACACAGTAGCATAATACTAAGTCTGGCCGTCTGGCCTGCCAACGGGACTGGTTCTAAGGTCATAAGTCAACTGCAGCTTTTCCATGCCCCCGGTGTTTGTTTGAGATTGCAAAGCATGTCGTAGAAACCTTTCTGGTCCACCCATTCCGTTGAAGGAGCGACTTGATGCCATGGAGACTCATTTGGATGGGTATGGCATCGTCCCTTTGCATGGCAGCGGCACCACCAACACCAAGAATTGGCAGCTTTGTGAAAAAGGGTTGTGTATTTATATTATATGATATGATTAATTATGTAACGTATGGTTTCTGTGGAGTCAGATATTTTAAGAAAGACAGACATGAAAGAAACAACATATCTTCAAGTATTTTCGCTGGGATTGCTTTGATTCTGAACTTGGCATTTCTGCATACCATTGAGGTTTGCAAAAGCCATGAAACTCATGGAGGAGCGAGCTCGTGTCCCTCTGTTCCTTACTTATCGTGCAGTTGGCAGCGGCACTGGTCAGAAGGAGTTTGTTGGTGACAGCAACAACGGGTTTCTTGGCTAGTCTTGGCGGCAGTGTGGTGGCGTGGTGGGTGTGGCGGTGCTACTCCTTGGACATTTGTGACCTTCAAAATACCCAGCACGGTGAGAACCGTCCTTTGGGTTTGGCTTTCTTCATCCGCAGCATTCGTACGATCATTCAGACTTGCTTCATGTTCAGGTACAAGAGCTACAGCCACTTTGGTGCTGGAGACATTCCCATGTCCCAATCCAATTACAACACCATGACTACACACTCTGAGAGCATGGTCTCTTGGCTCATGCGGCGTCATTTCGGAGGCGTTGGTCGCTTTAATCTAACTAGTTCTGTGAGTCCTATGATTGGTTCTACTCATGCTATCAAGATATCATCATCTGAATCATGTCGAAGATCATCAAGATTTGCCACAGATTCGACTTTTGGTCATTTCAAGGGTCAGCTCAGGTGCACATTCCTTTGGCATTGGGTGCCATCGCTGTCTTCCACTCCGTCCCTACTGGTGAGATCGGAGGAGAGAGTCTGAAATTGGATGCATGCTTGTTGGCCAAGATCTTTGGCGGTGCGATCACTACTTGGGATCATGCAGACATCAAAGCGTATCTTGGCTACAAAGGAACAAGTTGTCTGTGATGCCAGCAAATGAGCTGCATATCAGCGCATGTTTAAAGCACTGCTTTGAATATGGCATCCTGGGATATCCTGGGGCTATGGTAGGATTCATCTGCTGTGTGACTAAGGCAAAACCCAAACATCAACGTGCCAGCCAATCAGGCAATCCATGTCAAATCCTCAGATATTGTACCATTTCTGTTCTTTTTTTGGGAATGCATGACGGTATGAACATGCTTCAAACTAGACCCAGTCGGTGGAATATTGTTTCAGTATTGTTTCCTTTCATACTGCATTTCTCGTTGAATTTATAGTTCTTGAGTGCTTTGGGAAGCTGAGGTGTTCCATCGTGATTTGGGCTCCAGCAGCACCGGTGGAATCACTGGCTACCTCAACAAGAAGTGCCTCGGCACTTGAAGAAGGGAAGCACAAAAGAGTGAACCCCCCAAGATGGAGATGATTGAGCATGTGTCACATGTTCTACTGGTGCAAGTAGTCCCAGAGTTTGAGGTGCATATTACTCAGGGTGGTGACAGAAGGTATCAGGCGAAGGTGGTAGGATGTGCTGGGGCATCAGACAACAGTTGGTTCAGTCATAAATAAGACTGTTAGTCTGTAAGTGCTTATCGAGGTGCCCAACACACTGGACTTTGGGAGCTGGCTCGACAATTAGCTGGCCAGCAAGCAGCAACTTCAAGCCGGTGCAGGGATCAGACGGCATGCAAGCCAATCTGCAGGTGCAACGGGTGCAATTTTTGATAATTTTTGTTGTTCCCGCTTTGCTTGTCCATTTCTTGCTTGCAAAGAAGACTGCAGCTGCCTGATTTAAGAGGCCAACAAGTACGGCATCGGATATTTGGATGCCGGACACGGTATCGACTTCGGGTTGTCAGAAGTGGCCCTCACCAACTTGGCGGGCAAAACCAGGACAGCCAAAGAGTCCATTGCCCTTGGAGGAGTGGCAGAAGCCGGCACCGCCGCGGCCAACTCGGGCACCGTGTTCCCTTCGGATGTCTCTGCTGACTGGTCCAGTGACTTGGCTTTTGCCAATGCTGAGAATTTGTTGCGTGATGACAGGAAACATTTATTTATTACCAAGTCTGGCTTCGGTTCGTACATCTGCATGATCCTATATGGTTCCTGAACAAACAGTAGCAGAGATTCGTAATAATGTTTGCGTTTTGTGGTCAGTCTGCTTCACATTACATCATCCAATATTTGCTGTGATCACTTTTGTTAGCCAGAGTGTCAGTGTGTGCAACAGTGTTGTGACATGGACGCTGCCAACGAATTGCCCCTCCCAGAAAAAACACCTTTCCGTCATGCTTCTTTCCAACCCAAAGGCGTGAATCTCTACGACATGGCGGGTGATAGCACATGGCCCATCATCCTTGTGAGCTACATGTATGTGAAGAAAGATCAGACTATGACCAACCCCAAGACGGCAGCAGCATTGAAGGTGGGGTCAAACGACTGAAATGCCTTCCCCAAAGTAGATTTGAGATGATTCACGATGATTCAACTAGTATACTCACTAGACAGCAAGATTAGAAAAGTGTGAATTCAAGAGGTTTGCTTTCCATTTTGCTGCTGCAGGCCTTCATCAGCATGGTAGTGAACGATGATGACAACTTGGCGACCGAGTTTGGCTTCACCCCTCCAAGCGCCACATTGAAGGCCTTGTCCTTGAACGCTGCCAATCAGATCATGTACCCAACAACCATGAAAGCCTTCGAGTTTGAGAGCAGCACCAACGCCTATGGTGGCATGGCCACCAACGTGCCGCTTGGTTGAAAAACTGCCCGGACATGCATCTAAGTGTGAAAACGTACGACAAGAACAAGAACGAGGGCAACAAGAACAACAAGAACAAGAGTAAGAGTAAGAGTAAGAGAAAGAAATAAGAGTAAGAATTAAGAGGAAGAAGAAGAAGAAGAAGAAGAAGAAGAAGAAGAAGAAGAAGAAGAAGAAGACGAAGAAGACGAAGAACGCTTTGCTTGCAAGTACAGGAGTTATGTGGAGTTGTGCTGAGTTGAGCATGCCAGGATTAGTGTGAAGCGTCACTCCTATGACATCTATGACAGCAGCGTGATCCAGGCAATGTCGTGCTTCGCAGACCTAGAATGCTGTACGAGAACAAAGAATAGTCGTGCGTTCATGTACATGGTTCGTGCTGGATTTTGTCTTCTGTTCGGAGCTGAATATGGCTCCTCTTGTTCATTGATGTGTCAATGTGCTGCTTAAAAGTTCTTCTGAGCTTCTGGGTGCAGGCTGCCATGACCAAATTGGAACAGCGCGTGGGACAAGTGGAACCCATGGGCGATGGTAATGCGCAAGATGATGATCATGAGGAGGCATATAATGACACCTTGCCAGTCGTCTTGTCAATTGTGGCATTTGTGACACTCAACTGCATTCAACTGCATCATGTCAGAAGACTGCAATAACTCAGTGACTCAAGTGAGCTTTGAAAGCCCACTGTCTGCCCCCACCACCATCTCCAACAAACCTGGTGCCTTTTCTCCTCTTTTCAAATCAGAACATGGACGTTCAGTGTGTTGCATCCGGGGGGTCCTGGCGTCCCTGTTGTGATACCAGCGTAGTGTTCAGTGAGCCCCGCACTCCACCCATCTCCAATCGGCTTTGCAAAGAATTGGCGCTCACAAGCTTGGAGAAAAAAGAACACTACCTATTTTGTCATTTTTGTCCAAGGATGTCAAGACCAAGTATATTCAAGCATAATTTAAATGTAAACCTGTATTATATATATACACATGATTATTCAATATACGGTATACATATTTTTCTATAGACGTATGCCGTATGCCTTGAAATTAATATGTCTTAGGATGCCCTAAGCATTTTGATATGTTTTGATATGGTTGATACGATCCTCACCTCGTATCCCCAAGGATCTCTTTGCTGTCGGGCTGTGTGGGATGCTTGGCCTTCCGTGCCGCTTCCAAGTCTCGTAGCTTGAATGAAGGGAGCCCCTATGCTGCTCGCGCGTAAGTGGCTTGAGTGGCCTGGCTGAGTGGCCCGGCGTTGGCCAACGGTCAAACAAGCTGGGGATTTTTGAGGACTTTTCGATCCTTATCCTGTTGGATCCGACTCCGAATCCTGCTGAGTGGACCTTGAAGAGACAGAGTATCGTTTTTCGACTTTATGCTCTTTCCGAGCAAGTCCTGTAGTTCTTGATGAATGTATAGTAAATGACTGTACTTGTAGAGCCTTGTCTCCAATGATGGCTGATAGCAAGGCATTTTTGCTTTAACCCTAGCTGCTGTGGTCCACTGATGTTGGAAAGACATAATGTCCTTTCATGTCCAATAGCAGATCTAGCCGAAACTGAAGCAGAGGCCACTTTCTCACGGATCCGGGGAGCATTTCTTCTTCTCTACCAGAGGCTTTTCTTTCTCCATTCACCGCTCCACATGAGCCTCAACCGCAGCCTGCCCAGCAGTTTGATTTTTTGGCTATACTTGTTTAAAAAAATAGATACCATTTTTGGCATACTTTGGTGACCAGCAAGGGTAGGACCATTTTCACTTTCGCACTCAATTGCTTTGCCACCATCAACTAGCATTACAACTTGAACAAGCACAGCTGTGCCGTAGGGCTTGAAGTGGCGTGGGTAGAACCACCTTTCTCGCTGGACTTTCTTCAGCTCGAATGTGAGCGAGCTGGCGGAGAACAATTTTGATCTGCAAGGTTTTGGTGCGTGGGACCAGAATGTAGAGAGATGAACAAGGCAGCATATTTGCTAGTATTCCCCTCAAAGTAGCGAAATGCTGGACATTTTCACTCGGGATGTTGCTTCTTTGAACTTTTCAAAGCACCGCACAAAACCTATGGTGAGACAACCCCACCCCTTGCTTTTTTCGGCAGATTATATCTTTCCGGCTAAGCCGGGAAGCCTTTCTTAGCGCTGATCCTTGGAACCCTTGTGAGTTCGACTCTGCGGAACGCTGATCGATCTTTTTGGGGGGCATCCCAAGGACTGGCAAAGGTCGAACGCCGTTCAGGTGCATTTTTGTGCTGAGAAAAGGAGAACAGCTTCCATTCCAGTAGACGCGGGCGTTGTGCACAATTACAAATGTACTGCAAAATCATGGTGAAGTCGAAGGACAATTACAGAGTGCTTTGACTTCTTTTATAAGTGCGGGGGATTGGTGTTTCTGGGCAAAGTCGAATGCAACTGCACCTCTAAACGGCAAACTTCAACTGAATATGTAGATCTTTTCTGCTACGCGGTGCACTTGAGAAGCATCCATTCGATTTGCTTTGATTTCCGCAACAGTTCATTCAAAGACGATCCAAGTAGTGCACTTCTGCGCTGTCCAGAATGTTGCGACTTCTTAGCGTGGCTATTCTTGTCGGTGGAACCTATGCACAAGTTCAAGTGGATGGCAGCGGAACCACGATACTTGGATGTCCAAAATCCTGAGATCCAGCAGACCGAACAGGGCTTGAAATCTTGAAGCAGATTTGTTTTTTTGGACTCTATATTTTCCATCGATCTTCATCTTGGTTTACCTCCTTGTTTAGGAATTCATCAACAGCTCGGCAGCCTGCAAGACATTTCCGTCCCGCTGGACTTTTTTGTTCGCACTTTTAGCAATCATACACCAATTTAGTGTTTGCAATTGAATGTCAAGGTGTGCAGACCCTAGTTGAGGACATTTGTGTTGGATGTCAATGCACTTCCTATACTAAATGGAAGGAACACATGCTCGATCGGGCTTCTTGTACTTGTTCAAGAGCCCACGGATTCTTGCACTCATAGACGATCCAGTCGAGGAATCCTTCGAAGTTCTTTTGGAAGCTGATGGAAATGATGGAGGTGCCCATGTGTAGATGGTGCAGAAAGCCAGGACGTTCGCCGGGGCTTCCCTGCATACAGAGGTCTATGTTTGTGCCATATTCTTAAGACCCTAAGTTCTAATGTTTAAATTCAAGAGCGTAAGGCATCTTAGGGCTCAAAATTATTATATCAGTTTGTGTTTGGAACCAGAGAAAGCTGATGTTTTTCCTGCAATCATCAGCAATCATCCGTCATTTGCCTTTTTTGGGTGACTGGTGGTTTTGGGATGTTTTGGGTTGGTGGTCTACTATACATATTCCGTCCACAGTTCCCGAGCCACCAAGTACTGTAACCATTGGCAGCATCGCATGATGCCCTGCATTACCAACAGCAAGGGTTTTTTTGATCAATCGCGGTATTGTCATGAGGAAGGTGATATCCCGCTCATGCCAAGATACAGATAGACCAACATGGAAACCCAATTCATTGCTTCTAACCTAAGAACTTCTCCCAGCCATGTTTTGCTTCGAGATTGGCTGAGTCAAGATCAGGAAGTACAACCAGATCGACAAGTCTAGCTATATAATGTATGTAGTTGACAATGAAGATTCACAGGACGAGCTATTCTTGCACGCGTTACATCAACCCACGCTTTCTATGCGAGGCACGAACTTTGAAGGATATTCGCTTGACCTACCGCGCAGTGGGCAGCAGCACAGGCCAGAGAGAATTCACCCAGACTGAAGACAACTCGGCCGTTTGGACTGCTGGCTTGACTGACTTTGGTTCTGGCGACATCCCAATGAGTTCCAGTGCCTTGGCAATACCGCTATGAACTGGTTTTTTGCCTGATAGTTTCACTGAACTTCTGTAAAAGCTGCCTACGACCAGCTGAAACTGAAACTGGTTTAGATTCCACACCCTTGGCATGCCCTTGCTTTCTGGAGTGGCGTAGACATAGGTCTTATATAAATCTTAATTATGCGAGCAGAGGTCAGTCGCACACAAAGTCGAATTCAGGTCGCTACGCTGGAATCACTGGCGCTAGCCGAGAAATGATTCATGTGCCCTTCTGCTTGGGAGCCATCGGAGTTTTCCACTCCGTGCCAGCTGGTGAGGCACTGGAAATCACTCTGTTATGATACGATCGAGGTAAACCATATGCATCCATATGCATCATGCTCTGGGAAACTTAAATCCGAAACTGTCATAATTGCAAGGATCAACATTTCGTTCTTCATCCTACATCTTTACGTCTCAGCTTTCACCTTGGGACCGGGCGACAGGTCGGAGATTCAAAGGGCTTGAAACTTTCGCCCTGCGTCCTGGCGAAGATCATGCAAGGTGATATCACTACCTGGGATCATGCAGACATCAAGGCGGAAAACCCAAGTCTCAACGTGCCAGCTGGCACCCAGATCAAGGCAGATGGGTTGTGGATGGATGTGGCAACTGAAGATGGTGATTGCATCACACCCACCGGACTCTGCAAGGAGCTGTTGAGATTTGTGAGACAGCGTTTCATACAAATCCAATGCTCTCCAGCTGATTGCAGGTGGGTCATCGAACCCTTGGATCCAGCAGCACTACAGGAATGACAGGAGTGAACTGAGTGAACCTGAAGCATTGTACCCGTTGTCATGACGTTTTTAAGTCATGCCTGTGTTGAAGTTTGACGTGGCTTCCGAAACATGTTTCATCTTGCCGGAAGGATACCTGGCGTCCAAATGCCCAGCAAGTTGGACCTTGGGCAGCGGAAGCACCGTGGCCTGGCCGACGGCAGCCACGAAGCCTGGATACAGCCCCACTGCTGTGCCTTAGCCAAACAGAGAGAAGTGCCGAGGTTCACGCTAGTTCAGGACGGTTTACTTCCTGAGAAATATGTAATATGTACGTGGACAGCAAACAGTGGGCAAGTCTTGAGCAGTTTGGTGGTTGCAACCTGTTTGAATGTTGCGTTCTCTTTGATTGAAACAAGAATTGCATCAGTGCTGCGCCGCTGTGATGAATTTCACTGACGTCCAGTCCCAGTAATTAGATGGGATGATATGGGATGTGAGTGCTGAACGATTAACTCCATCACCGTGGCTCTGAGGTCCAGGGATCCGGAGGCATGGCGGCTTTGATCAAGGATACACCTTATGCCATTGGTCCGACGCTCAGGCCAAGGGTCTGAGACCTGAGTCTTGAGACTTTTGAGAGCCAGCTGCGACAGCTAAGGCTACTTGGATGCTGGTCACGGTCACAACTTGGATTTCCAAGAAGTGAACCTTCAGAATGAAGCAAACACTTGGCTCACCTCCAAGGATGCTCTTGCGGCCACTGATGCAAACGGCAACAATGGTGTGGCGGCAGCAGGTTGGACCGTGGGACCTGATAACACTGCTTGTCTTGATGCATTTCGGTGGAGTGTTATCTACTAGTAAGTCATTCTAAGTCAGGAAACGTCAGAAAACGCCATGGCCTTTTGAAGCAACAACGGTTGGAGAGAGCACGGCCTGTGTTAATTTTTATTGCAGAGGCAAAGCAGCCGTTGATGCCAATGACATCCCAAGCTCCGCAACTGCTGACTGGAGTTCTGTGAACCTTTACCGCAAAGCTGGCACCAACACTTGGCCCATCGCATCTAGGCTGCGTTTTGCCAACTAGAGAGACCTTGAAGTGCTCTGCATCGGGCAACAAATGAAATACCAGTTGAAGTGCTTTTGTGGTCTGGAATCAGGTCCTTGTGTCTTACTTGTACCTCCACAAGGACTGAAGCTGTGCGTTTGGCATGTCATGGAGCTGAACAACGCTGAAGTGTTTGGTTGTGACGTCTTGCAGACGCACTGCAGGCTAAGAAACATGTTACAAGAGTCAAGAGAAAGACTTAACTGAAACCTGGAGGACTGGAGTACCTGGTCGGTGGAAAAAGCGGCTTTGTTGAAGGCCTTCGTGGACATGGTCATGGGATCTGAGGGCCAGGGCATGCTTTCAGATTTCTCCTTCACCGTGGTGCCAGCGGCCATGAACACCTGGGCAACCGTGTGGACCAATACCATCGTCAAGCCTGCCGGTTTTACTGCGATGACCTTTGAGTCGGATACCCAGAGGTGGACGGGCCAAGGCCAGAATGTGGTGAGCTCCAAGAGGAACTCTTATTCTCTGTGGAAGTTGGATGATTTGGAGTCTGCTGCAACCGCCATGAAACTTGCCGTAAGTTTGAGGCCATTGCCGTTGCCTACGACCAAAGCAGTGTCATCCCTAAGGGTTTCCTAGGGAATCTAAAGAGCAAGTGGCTTGAGACTGAACCAATCTGACATAATCGAAGGAAGTTTAAATAGAAACTTCCGACAATATGGACAGTTGAAAAGCAGAGTAGAGTAGTCAAGTCAGCAGAAAGAAGATGCAATGGCGCGAAAGTCAGAAGAAAGAAGATACATCCGCGCCAAATGTTAGAGAAGTCGCGAAATGCTGTGTTTTTTCAATGATTCGTGTGTCGGGTCAGTCCAAAAGTAGGCCTGTTAAAGCGGCGGGTGCGGAGGTCGGAGCTCAGAGGAGAAATCAAAAATTGCACGCCGCTGTGGCGAAAAGCACATTTTGAAGTGAAAATGCACAAAAACTGAGGGTCCGGGAACACTTTTTGAAGTTGAGATGTCGAAAAATTGTACGCCGCTGTGGCGAAAAGCACATTCGGAAGTGAAAATGTTAAAAAACTGAGGGTTCGGGAGGACTTTTCGAAGTTCAGATGTCCAAAAATTGCACGCCGCTGTGGTGAAAAGCACATTTGGAAGTGAACATGTTAAAAAACTGAGGGTCCGGGACGACTTTTTGAAGTTCAGATGTCCAAAAATTGCACGCCGCTGTGGTGAAAAGCACATTTGGAAGTGAA
>DF239608.1:125000-133758 GCA_000507305.1 Breviolum minutum Mf 1.05b.01 | reverse complement strand
GTTAGTCTGTTAGCTAGTTAGTCAATTAGTCAGTTCATCAGTTAGACAATCAGTCAGTTCGTCAGTTAGTCAGTGAGCTAGTTAATTAGTTAGTTAGTCAGTTAGTCAATTTGTCAGATAATCACTTAGTCAGTTAGTCAGGCAGTCAGCCAGTCAGTAAGTAAAGTAGTCAGTTCGTCAGTTAATCAACCAGTCAACCAATCATTCAGTCAGTCAGTCGGTCAGTCAGTCAGTTAATAGGTCAGTTCATCACTTAGGCAATTACTCAGTTAATCAGACAGTCAATCAGTCCGTTAGTCAGTTAGCTACTTAGTCAGTTGGTCAATGTTTTTGCTCTGACATCCGTCACTCACAGCAATCAATCTCTCCTATACGTCTCCTATTCTTGAAACTTCCGCCACCGCCTTGTGCGGTACTACTGGTAATTCTCACAGAAAAGCTCCTTGTACTGAAAAATCTGCATTTGATTTTCAATAATTTTAAGAGGTGATGGTTCCAGAGACAATTCAATATTATTCACCTTGTAGATACGGCACTGCTGGAGATGTCAGCAACATATTGTCGGCTATGAACATAAGTATTTTAATGTATCTTTTTTTAAAGTCGGGCAAATTGCATGAGACGCATAGGCTTAAAGGGATCCTGACACTCCTCATCCCTTGCCTATCGTATTGCAAACGCTTGGCTTTGCAATTCAACCGGGACATGTTCGCCTGGCATGCCCAAGGAAGGCTCGCTTGGATGCTATGGAGTTGCATTTGAATGACTACGGCATTATCCCTCTCCATGGCAGTGGCACCACCAATCCAAAGAACTGGCTCCTTGCATAATACTGTTGTAGAGTGATTCGATGCACTTTGATGCCAAGCCGTAGGGACCTGCTTCACTTGTCCAACTCCAAATTTGGATCTCACTCCAGACTCACTTTGGCCTCAGGTTTGCAAAAGCCATGAAACTCATGGAGGAACGTGCTCGTGTGCCTCTGTTCCTTACCTATCGTGCTGTGGGCAGCAGCACTGGTCAGAAGGAGTTTGTGGGTGACTCTGCCAGCTCGTCCCTTGACTTGCGAGATGTGGGAGGTGATGCTGGAACCATGAAACCTCAAAGGATCCGGGAATTTGGGAATCCTTTTGAAAAAAACATCTAAAAATGAGTTGATCGAGTGAACGTTCTGATCATTTTCGTTATTTTGGAACGCTGGACCTCAGGTACCAAAGCTACAACCACTTTGGTGCCGGAGACATTCCCATGTCCCAAGACAGATATAACACCCTCACTCAGCAGTCGCATCGCATGGTGTCTTGGCTCCACGTAGTCGTAGTCTTGTTCTGCGACAAAATAGATTTCAAGTGATTGCACTGTATAGCTATCCGATGACTCAGGTGCACATCCCCTTCGCATTGGGTGCAATCGCTGTCTTCCATTCCGTCCCTACTGGTGAGATCGGAGGAGAGAGTCTGAAATTGGATGCATGCTTGTTGGCCAAGATCTTTGGCGGTGCGATCACTACTTGGGATCATGCAGACATCAAAGCGCATCTTGGCTACAAACAAACTAAAACAAGTTGTCCGTGATGCCAACAAATGAGCTGCATATCAGAGCATGTTTAAAGCACTGCTTTGAATATGGCATCCTGGGATATCCTGGGGCTATGGTAGGATTCATCTGCTGTGTGACCGAGGCAAAACCCAAACATCAACGTGCCAGCCAATCAGGCAATCCATGTCAAATCCTCAGTTTCCCTCTTGTTTGGAAGGTGTGAGGATCTACTTCAAAGATCTTCAAAGTTGTGAGCTTGCTACGAAGGTTTTCCTTTTGCCCGTGAGTTCAGGTCTTCCATCGTAGATTGGGCTCTAGCAGCACTGGTGGAATCACTGGCTACCTCAACAAGAAGTGTTTTGGCGAAGGACGGAAGAGGTTTGATATGAGACCTTGTGGAGAGGTATATAAACTACTATAAACTCATGTATGAAGTTGACGAAAGTGTTTGAAATGGGTTTCTAGTACTAGACAATTCGAACTACTGCCAGAGCATGACACTTCGGCAGTTGATCCCTAAATTCCTACCTGCACTTTATTCGATGAATGAGGTGCCCTCAACACTGGACCTTGGGAGCGGGGTCTTCCGTGAGCTGGCCAACGACTGGCAGCTTTCAGTCGGTGGATGGATCTCCAGGCATGCAGTCGGCTCTTCAGGACGGATGTGTCAACATTCAGTCAGTGCAAGATTTGTAGAATTGTCACAGCGTGTAACAGTAGAGATGTGTAGAGACTGCTTGGAACTGCTTGGATCTGCTTGGACTGCGGACAGTAACTTAAAAGCCTTGAAGTTTGAAGCCATTCTTGTGCCACAAGAGTCCGCATGTATGACAAGGACAACAAGTACGGCATCGGATACTTGGATGCCGGACATGGTATCGACTTCGGATTGTCAGAAGTGGCCCTCACCAACTTGGCGGGCAAGACCAGGACAGCCAAAGAGTCCATTGCCCTTGGAGGAGTGGCAGAAGCCGGCACTGCAGCAGCCAACGCAGGCAACGTCTTCCCATCGGATGTGACTGCTGACTGGTCAAGACTCTTGGCTGAAAGACTTTGCACAGAAAATTGCACACTTCTGCCTGTGAATTCACTTTAAATCTTGAGATGTTTGGGTTCTAGGCTGGCTGGTCCCATAAGCTTTTGACACAGCGGTGAAAACCACTACTGTATGAGACTGGACTGTATCCATCATTAAGCGCTGTCTATTCAGGTGTGAACCTTTACGACATGGCTGGAGACTCTACATGGCCGATCGTGTTGGTGAGCTATTTGTACGTGAAGAAGGATCACTCCACAACGAACCCAAAGACGGCTGCGGCACTTCAGGTTCAATTTCGATTGTTGCTTCATGCCATTGATTTCATTCTTGTATTAAAGCTCATGACGATCAAAGGGACCAACGAATCCACACTGAAAGAGCCGGTAGCAGTCCATTTTTGGGAGTCCAGTTGTTTGAGTTGTTCGATGTATAGCTTGGCAGATCGGAGAGTACCAAGCCAGTTCTATTGAGTTCAGGCCCCACAAGGAAAGATTAAGATGGTTGTGCTCCATCCTTTGACAGCTGGAAATGTTTTCCGAACTCGGAAGGGTTCCGGCGGAAGGCCTTCATCCAGATGATTCTGGATGACAGTGATGGCATGGCTGAAGAGTTTGGCTTCACACCTCCAAGCTTCATGGCCAGATTTTTGAGGATTTGTTCAAGGAGTCTAACCAACACTGGCACCACATCATTTGATTTGTCAATGAGACAAGCATCAGGTAAGAACGCCTCGCAACCAAAAGATCTAAATCTTGTGGCAAAGAAGGCAGTGATGCATGAAAAAGCATCTTAGACCGTCCCCTTCTCTGCTCGACATGACTGAGCCTTGAGGTGCAACCCTGAAGGCACTGAGCCTTAGCGCTGCAGGGGAAATCATGTACCCCACGACCATGCAATCCTTCACTGTTGAGAGCAGCACCAATGCCTATGGGGGCATGGGAGTGAATGTGCCACTGGGCAAAAAATCGGGATTTGCCTTGTTTCAATCATGTCCAGTCGCATCAATCGCCTTGTTTTCTGGAATTTTCATGCATTTTCGGCTTCAACTGATGTAAATTTTTTGGGGGACTTGGCTGGGCTTGGCCCGATGAGGATCAGCATGAAGCGCCATTCCTATGACATCTACGACAGTGACGTCATGAAAGCGGCCGTGTCCAAGCTCCAGACATCTGTCACCACGCTGGAGACCTCTCAGGCGTCTGGTGCTGCCAAGGCGGGGAAGCTGGGGATGTGTTGAGCTATGCAAGGAAACAGCCTGTCAAAGGTTGAGTTTGTTAGCTTTGACATGTGACAAAACACTTGAGGAGACACCCGACAGTACCCTTCCAGTGGTGTTCTCAGTGGTCGCCCTGGTGCAACTCGGCCAAAGTTTCCCAACGCCAGCTGTCAGAGGCACCGAACAAGAGGCGCCGCAAGATATCGTAAGATATTAAGATATTAGGTGTTGACAACGTTGACCACCACCACGGCGCACCATGATCCAGCGGACATATTTTTCCTTGCCGTGGCTTGCACAAGATTTTCTACGTTTCAAGTTTCAACTGAGGATTTCCCTTCTCGGAGCTTTCATGGCTTGCTTTGCCTTCTTCAAGGCGTCTGCATCGAGCCCTGCACCACCTTTGCCCAACGCGGAGTCGGGCACCATCATCGGTATGGCGGAGCCAATTGCAGCCAAGAAAGGGGAAGAAAGCAAGGTTGACCCCGAGAAGGCTGAGAAGGGGAAGGAGGCGCGCAGGTTTGAACATGGGGTTTCAATGCAGAAGCTAAAAGGGGGATCACAAATGGCATGACAAGTCTTGGGTTTCATTGTTTCATTTCAGAAGATCGCATGTAGCATCACGATGCATTGTGCAGCTACTGTAGATCTTGTTCGGAGCTGCAATTATGTTGATGTTGTTGGACTTTGAGAGTACACTGCCTGGCGGAATTTGAACGTGATGTGACCAGGTTGATCCTGGGGACATTGCAAATCTCTAAGTGACCCAAGAGCAACCAGAGCGCAGATTTCTCACAATTTCCTGCGTTGAACTTTTCTGATCCTAGCTCTCAAAAATATGGGCAGAGCTGGTTGATTGCGATTTTGATTCGTAGGGTTCTAGTCCTTATGATATGACCTTCTCTTGCGCACGGCAAATTCCAATTTGTTTGTTCTCCACACCCATTGAAGAAAAGAGACAGAAACCCGGCAGAGAAAGACATATCAGACGTAGCTCTTTGATTTTTCCGTCGGAGATGATTTCTCCAATTTGATTTATGGTACTTTCGTACTTTCGTCTGGTTGTCCCCAACGGGGACATCGCCTTGAGTCAATGTGCAATGCTGAAACCGTCAAGGTCTCAGCTTCTTTTCTTTCCGGCTAAGCTGGGAAGCCTTTCTTAGCGCTGATCCTTGGAACCCTTGTGAGTTCGACTCTGCGGAACGCTGATCGATCTTTTTGGGGGGCATCCCAAGGACTGGCAAAGGTCGAACGCCGTTCAGGGGCATTTTTGTGAGACAAAAAAGCATACAGAAAGAATCTTACAATTTATGAGTACAATTTATGAGTCTTTGAGTCTATGACTCTTGGGACTTTTTGCAACTCCCTGTCACTTTTCGACACACACTCACACACAAAATTCCGCGTGTGCACTTGCCGTTCAAGGCAACATATCTCTGTGATGATTCAACATCAGTTGGATCTGCTCAGCATGAGGGTTTCTCCCCAAGCTTTTCACGCAGCCATTCAGCTTTCGTTTGACCTCTAAAGTGTTGAACCCTTTCTGGATTTCGCCATGCTGAGACTTCTGACCTTGAGCCTTCTCAGCGGAAGCTATGCACAGGTGCAAGTGGATGGTAGTGGAACCACGAGTCTTGGTTTAATGAGAGATAATGAGAGAATTCTCGGCAAGAAAGAGTGAGATTGGGGGATGTAACAAGTCAACTTTCTGGTAAAGAATCATAAAGTCAAGTCTGCAAAGCATCTCAGGAAATCTTCCAAGACTGTGCAGATGAAGTTTGATGTTTCCTTACATCTTTCATGTGTTTTTTTTTACATTTTTTTTGCTTCCCTTAAGCAAACCAGCAGATTCTCTCAATCATTCGGCCGGGGATAGATTTAAATATCATCGAGCTTTTGTGTTTTCAAAACTTCTAGGTCATTCCAATCCCGCACGACGCTGTGCCTCACTTAGCTAGGAATCCTTCCAAGTTCTTCTGGCAGATAATGGAGACAATGGAGGCACTTCAAAGGGGAAAAGATGGAAAGAGCATGGAAAGAGCAATGAAAGAGCAATGAAAGAGCAATGAAAGAGCTGGGACCTAAGCCTTATGGGAAGGGCTTCTCCCCCCAGAAATTAAAGCGAACTTGTAGATCTTCTTTCTGATCAAATACTTTACTTCATCTCCGAGCTCTGAGCAGCCCCGCTTGCTACGCGAGGCACGAACTTTGAAGGATATTCGCTTGACCTACCGTGCAGTGGGCAGCAGCACAGGCCAGAGAGAATTCACCCAGACTGAAGACAACTCGGCCGTTTGGACTGCTGGCCTGACTGACTTTGGTGCCGGCGACATCCCAATGAGTTCCAGTGTCTTGGAAAATACCGCTATGAACTGGCTTTTTGCCTGATAGTTTCACTGTATAAACTTCTGTAAAAGAAGTGGCATGCAAATAGGTCTTAAATAGGTGAGCAGAGGTCAGTCGCAAACAAAGTCGAATTCAGGTCGCTACGCTGGAATCACTGGCGCTAGCCGAGAAATGATTCATGTGCCCTTCTGCTTGGGAGCCATCGGAGTGTTCCACTCGGTGCCAGCTGGTGAGGCACTGGAAATGACTCTGTTATGATACGATCGAGGCAAACTATATGCATCCATATGCATCATGCTCTGGGAAACTTAAATCCGAAACTGTCATAATTGCAAGGATCAACATTTCGTTCTTCATCCTACATCTTTACGTCTCAGCTTTCACCTTGGGACCGGGCGACAGGTCGGAGATGCAAAGGGCTTGAAACTTTCGCCCTGCGTCCTGGCGAAGATCATGCAAGGTGATATCACTACCTGGGATCATGCAGACATCAAGGCGGAAAACCCAAGTCTCAACGTGCCAGCTGGCACCCAGATCAAGGCAGATGGGTTGTGGATGGATGTGGCAAGCACCCATGGTCCTCTCCTCGCATTGCCCTTTGCACCACACCCACCAGACTCTGCAAGGAGCTGTTGAGATTTGTGAGACAGCGTTTCATACAAATCCAATGCTCTCCAGCTGATTGCAGGTGGGTCATCNTTTTATTGCAGAGGCAAAGCAGCCGTTGATGCCAATGACATCCCAAGCTCCGCAACTGCTGACTGGAGTTCTGTGAACCTTTACCGCAAAGCTGGCACCAACACTTGGCCCATCGCATCTAGGCTGCGTTTTGCCAACTAGAGAGACCTTGAAGTGCTCTGCATCGGGCAACAAATGAAATACCAGTTGAAGTGCTTTTGTGGTCTGGAATCAGGTCCTTGTGTCTTACTTGTACCTCCACAAGGACTGAAGCTGTGCGTTTGGCATGTCATGGAGCTGAACAACGCTGAAGTGTTTGGTTGTGACGTCTTGCAGACGCACTGCAGGCTAAGAAACATGTTACAAGAGTCAAGAGAAAGACTTAACTGAAACCTGAAGGACTGGAGTACCTGGTCGGTGGAAAAAGCGGCTTTGTTGAAGGCCTTCGTGGATATGGTCATGGGATCTGAGGGCCAGGGCATGCTTTCAGATTACTCCTTCACCGTGGTGCCAGCGGCCATGAACACCTGGGCAACCGTGTGGACCAATACCATCGTCAAGCCTGCCAGTTTTACTGCAATGACCTTTGAGCCGGATACCCAGAGGTGGACGGGCCAAGGCCAGAATGTGGTGAGCTCCAAGAGGAACTCTTATTCCCTGTGGAAGTTGGCTGACCTCGCAGGTTCAATGGATTCCATGAAGGACAGATTGTCCAAATATGAAAATAATTATGAATTAAAACAGTAGCATCATTTTAAGTCTAGCCTGCCAATGGGACTGTTTCTAAGGTCATAAGTCAACTGCGGCTTTTCCATGCCCCCACTGTGTTACATGTTGAGAATGGGTGTTTGATTGAAAGCGCGAAGCATGTCGTAGAAACCTTTCTGGTCCACCTATTCCTTTGAAGGAGCGACTTGATGCCATGGAGACTCATTTGGATGGGTATGGCATCGTCCCTTTGCATGGCAGCGGCACCACCAACACCAAGAATTGGCAGCTTGGTGACAAAGGGTTGTGTATTTATTTTTTATATTATATGATTATGATTAATTATGTAACGTATGGTTTCTGTGGAGTCAGATATTTTAAGAAAGACAGACATGAAAGAAACAACAGATCTTCAAGTATTTTCGCTGGGATTGCTTTGATTCTGAACTTGGCGTTTCTGCATACCATTGAGGTTTGCAAAAGCCATGAAACTCATGGAGGAGCGAGCTCGTGTCCCTCTGTTCCTTACTTATCGTGCAGTTGGCAGCGGCACGGGTCAGAAGGAGTTTGTTGGTGACAGCAACAACGGGTTTCTTGGCTAGTCTTGGCGGCAGTGTGGTGGCGTGGTGGGTGTGGCGGTGCTGCTCCCGGGACAGTTGTGACCTAAAATACCCGGTGAGAACCGTCCTTTGGGTTTGGCTTTCTTCATTCGCAGCATTCGTACCATCATTTGCTTTATGTTCAGGTACAAGAGCTACAGCCACTTTGGTGCTGGAGACATTCCGATGTCCCAATCCAATTACAACACCATGACTACACACTCTGAGAGCATGGTCTCTTGGCTCATGCGGCGTCATTTCGGAGGCGTTGGTCTCTTCAATGAGTCCCACGATTGGTTCTACTCACAGTGTGTGCTAGACCAACATGTGGCACAATGTGGCACATGCTTATACCATTTCTGGCAATGTTTTGGGGATCCTTGATTTATAAGAATCGATCTGCAAGTCACATCAAGATATCATCATCTGAATCATGTCGAAGATCACCAAGATTCCTGCCACAGATTCGACTTTTGGTCATTTCAAGGGTCAGCTCAGGTGCACATTCCTTTGGCATTGGGTGCCATCGCGGTCTTCCACTCCGTCCCGACTGGTGAGATCGGAGGAGCGAGCCTGAAATTGGATGCATGCTTGTTGGCAAAGATCTTTGGCGGTGTGATCACTACTTGGGAT